>VZSC01002830.1:86472-100828 GCA_013398225.1 Steatornis caripensis
GCCCACGGAGAGCTGCATCCCCGCAGCCACCGATCGCTCCCCACAGCAGGCGCAGGCTGTGGCTCCTCGGCCGAGCGGCTCCGCATCCTCCGTGGGCAGACGGCGTCGGCTACGGCAGCTGCATCCCGCTGCGCCGGGGTAGGGGCATCCCCCCCCCTGGGTGGGGGGGTGTGGGGACACCCCTCAGGCAGCTTTGGGGTCCAGGGTGTGTGGGGGGGGATCCCTCTGCTCGCAAGGGGGTCGGCGGGGGCTGTTGCGGCGGGGCCTGGATTAGCGGAGGCGTGCGGGGAGGCTGGCGGGGGACCCCTCGCCAGAGCAGAGATGCTGCCCTGGCGCCGGAGCAAGTTCGTGCTTGTGGAAAATGAACGTAAGTGCAAAGGCAAGAGCCTGGGGCCAGGGCTGAGCTACGCGGCGTTGCTGGCTGGTTTCCTGCGCTCCTGCCCCGACCTCCTGCCCGACTGCCCACTCGAGAGGCTGGGCAGCGTCTTCCGCGGCAAACGCCAGAAAGTGGAGCTGAACAAGGAGGACCCAACGTACACGGTGCGGTACCTGGGCAATGCCGTCACCCTGCACGCCAAGGGCGAGGGCTGCACGGAGGAGGCGGTGGGCAAGATCTGGGCTAAGAGCGACGCGGGAGCTGGCGGGGCCAAGATGAAGCTGACTTTGGGACCCCAAGGCATCCGTATGACCCCCTGCGAGAAGGGAGCCCGCCGGCCGGGCCACGCGTACCTCCTGCACCGCATCACCTACTGCGCGGCCGACTGCCGGCACCCCAAGGTCTTTGCCTGGGTTTACCGGCACCAGGTGAAGAACAAGGCAGTGGTGCTGCGCTGCCACGCCGTCCTGGTCTCCAAAGCCGACAAGGCGCGCGCCATGGCCCTGCTCCTCTACCAGACCTCCGCCTCCGCCTTCAACGAGTTCAAGCGTCTCAAGAGGCAGAACGATTTCCGCCATGTCCAGCAGCAGCTCCTGGGTGACACCATCGTCCCCTTGGTGCCCCTGCGCAGGCTCCTCAACGCTAAGTGTCCCTACCGCCCACCCACCGAGAGGGCCCGCTGCGCCCCCCGCCTCAGCTCCATTCTGGAGGAGGAGGAGGAGGAGGCCTTCGGCACCGGGGCACTCCGAGGGGATGACGGTCCCGCTGAGCGTGCTGCCGTGCTGCGGCTGGCCAGGGAGATGAGGGGGTGCAGCCTTTGCGGTCCCCGTCCCCCGGCATGCTGAGCAGCAGCAGTGGGGCACCTCATTTTGGGGATAAGGTGCCCTCCCCGCACCCCAAGCCGAAGTCAGACCCTCCTTGGGGACAAATTTGGACGAGACAGCAGCTTGATTTGCGAGGAAGACTCCTGGGGGGTGGGTTTGCACCCTGGGGGAACCCCCAGACCCTGCACACAAACCCTCTCTTGTGCCTCCTCAGTGGCAGCCATAATAAAGTTAATGTGTGTTTCCTGCAGTGTAACAGCGCCTGTGTCTCACCTGGACCGAGCCTTGGCAAACGGGAGAGGAAGAGTTAAGTTTGGCACCAAGGCAGCTTTGGGGGCTTTATACCGAATTTACCCCTACAAGGAAGCCGAGCCAGAGCAGGGTGGGGGCCGCGGGGTCCCCAGCACTTTCCGCACCCTCCCTGCGGCACCAAGGGCTGGCGAGATCTGCAAAGTGTAGTCATGGCAACTCGGTTTTTTATATATAGAGCTGGGGGGGCGGCACAAGGCTGCCTGCGCTGGAGAGGCTGCAGTGGGGGTTTGGCCCTTCGGACCCCCAGCAGAGAGAGAGGGGCTTGCCCGAAGCCCCCGCTGCCCACCCCAAAAGCAGCACCGAGGTCCTGAACATCAATAATTTACCAAAAAGTTGCTATTTTTTCCCTCCCCTTCTGCTGCTTTCCCAGAATAAGCAATGGCAAGGGGATAGGTGGGGGGAGCAGGGTCTTGTCACCCCCTCCCCAGCACAGGGCTGGCAGGGACCTGCCAGGGTGGCCACAGCCCTGCATGGGGGGCAAGGGAAGGACCCTGCAAAACGGGACTGGGGGCTGCATCCCCCTGGCCCCATGTTGAGCCGTGTCCCCACAGCCGGGGGGCCCTTTGCGGCCATGGGGTGCTGCTGCCCCACACCCCAGTGAGGGGGTGTAAACAACCTCCCCCAAGGCACCACAGAGCTGGGGTTTGGGCAGATCCTGTCCCCCTCGAGCCTGGGGGGAGGGGGAAGGCTTTGGCCTGACACCCCCAGCCCCTCAAAGCTTTGCAGTGGACTGGGATCTGGGCTGCCCCCCACCCCAAGGCCCTGGGGGGAGCTCTGGAGCTGCCCCCCGCCCTGGGGCCCCGGGGTACTGGGATTCGGGCCCTGCTACCACAGTGCTGGGGGTGGCTGGGACCTGGGCTAATCCTCCCCCCAGGCCTTGTGAAGCCGGGGTTCAGCCTGCCCCCCTCCAAGCCCCCCGGCAGGGGCTGGCATTTACCTGCCCCCCAGGCCCCCCCCAAGCCCTGCGGGGCTGCCGCTCGGCCCTCGCAAGGCCTCGGGGCGGGGTGCTCCGGCCCCTTCGTGCCGGATTGGGCCCCTCCCCCAGGCTCGGCGGCCTGGCGGACCGCGTCTCTATGGTCGCGGCGACGGCCCGCTAGAGCGTCGCGGGTGACGTCATCACCCTCCGCCAGCGGCGGCCGGCTGTTTCCGCGGTAACGGCGCGGCGGCAATGGAGGGCGGCGGGCGGCCCTCGGCCGCGCAGGCCGCGTTGCTGGCTGCCAGCACCGCGCTCACTGCCCTGCTCTACTCCGTCTACCGGCAAAAGGCCCGCGTCGCCCGCGGCCTCGAGGTGGGTGCGAGGGGCTCCGGGCGGCGCGCGCGGGCCCGAACTACGGCCTGGTGCCGTTGGCTGAGCTGCGGCCTCCGTTTCCAACCCGCAGGGCGCCAGGAGGGTCCACCTGGACGGGGACCTGCGGGCGGTGCTGCTGGAGGCGCCGGGGCGCTGCGTGCCCTACGCGGTCATCAAAGGTAGGCGCGGGGGTGAAGGGACCAGCTGCCCCCTCGCTGGGTGGGTTTCGCCCCCAGCCCCACAGTTCTGCTCCCATCAGCTCGTCCCCCCCTCTGCCAGGCGGCTGCTGGCCATCCCGACGGCTGAAAGCACGAGCTCTCTGCTCTTCAGCCCCCTCCGCTGCGTTCAGATACTGCTTGTGCTCGTAACGCACGACAAGCAACGGAGCAGAAAATTAACAAGCGTGTCACGCGCACTTCGGCTTTGTCTTTCAGGCGTGGTGCGGTCTGTTAAGGAGACTCTGAGCAGCCAATTTGTGGAGAACTGTAAGGGTGTCGTTCAGCGGCTGACACTGCAGGAGCATAAGATGGTGTGGAACAGAACAACCCACCTCTGGTATGTGCCCAGTGCCCACAAGTGTCTGGCTTTCCGACCGGCTCAGGTGCCCTCGGAGCACCTGACACACTGAAATGCCTTCAGGTGTGGCCAGACCTGGTGCCCCAGACCTGGACCCCACAGTGGCCCTGTTACGGCTGCCAAAATGGGATACGTTTGACTTTTTTCAGGACTCTGTCCTTTTAGAGCTCGTTGAGGGGCTGTAGATGATGAGCACACAGAGTAACCCACCATGGGCAGAGCATTTCTCAGCAGCCCCACGTTGTTTTTGTTACAGAGGTGGCCACAGGATGGCATTTCCCGAGCAAGACAACACCTTGAAACCACAAATCCGGGTGGATTTGGGCGATACCCGCACCCAGGGGACCTGAGTATGGTCCCCAGAGTAACCCGGACCATGAGAGCTGCTGAAGGGAGAGCACTGCGATGCTCTTTGAGCCCCGGCTGATCAGATAATGCTTGTCATGTTTGCGTGTGTGCCAGGCAGCACTTCTCTTCGCAGGGTGGTTTCTGGCAGCTGAGAACACCACGGGGAGATGAGGGGGAATTAGGTGGGCTGAAGTGGTTGCACAGTGACAGTGGACGCCCATGCTACTTCCACGGTGACTGAGGTGAAGGCGGGGGGCCTCGCGCACCCCCAGACGGTGCCACGAGGGGTAAAATCACTCCTCTCCAGTGCGTCCCATCCATATAAGCTTCGCTCAGGGCGAGTGACAGCTGGCAGTCCCCAAAACTGGCAGGTCAGCCCCCGCGGTGTTGCCTTGCCGGCCTTGGGGGAAGCGCTAATGCTGGCCTTTGCTTTATCCCCTTCTTTCCCCAGGAACGACTATGAGAAGATCATCCACCAGAGAACCAACACCACCCGCTTTGACCTGGTCCCTCAGGAGGAAGGCGCCGGTGTCGCCGTCCGGGTGATGAAGCCGCTGGACGCTGCCGAGCTCAGCCTGGAGACGGTGTACGAGAAATTTCACCCCTCCATCCAGTCTTTCACCGACGTTATCGGCCATTACATCAGCGGAGAGCGCCCCAAGGGCATTCAGGAGACGGAACAGATGCTGAAGGTGGGCACGGTGCTGACAGGGGTGGGAGAGCTGGTCCTGGATAACACCACCATCAAGCTGCAGCCCCCCAAGCAGGGTATGCCGTACTACCTGAGCAGCATGGATTTCGACTCCTTGCTGCAGAAACAAGAATCGAACGTCCGGTTCTGGAAAATCCTGACTGTCGTTTTTGGTTTTGCCACTTGTGCTGTCCTCTTTTTTATCCTGTGGAAGCAATACCAGCATCACCGAGAGAGGCAACACCTCAAACAAATGCAGGATGAATTCCGGCAGGCCCAGGAGCGCCTGATGCGCGAAATGAACGCGGAGGGCACAGAGATGCTCAAGAATGTTTGCAGCATCTGCTTGAGCAAGACCAAATCATGCGTCTTCCTGGAGTGTGGCCACGTTTGCTCTTGTAACGAGTGCTACTGTGCTCTCCCTGAGCCCAAGAGGTGCCCTGTCTGCAGGCAGGTCATCTCCAGGGTGGTTCCCTTATACAACAGTTAAATTTCTGTGGCTGGAGCAGGGAAGCTTTTGGCATTAAAGCTGCCTCTCGCAAAGGGGTGTTCTCGCCTCGCTGCTCAGGCCGTTGATTTTGGGGAAGGGGAGGGAGCTTGAGTGAGCAGGGTGCTTCGACTGGGGTGCAGAGCTTAAAAGGCGATGGATCCAGCTGACAGGGACTGACATTGCGCTCCGGAGGGTTTTGGGGAGGAGGCGAGGAGTCCTCACAAAGGGTGCTGTGCTCAGCTCGGAGATGCAGTTTCAAGCTCTTCTGTTAAGAGTCAGACTCCTGGGGTTTATGTTGTTTACTGAAGTACCCGGCTTAGAAAAAAACGTTGCGGGGAATAAAAAAAGACATGAATTATGGCTTCTCAGAGGCTGAAGAAGTCCGGTGGCTCCGGGGAACTGACAGAACAGGGTGGGCTTCCCGAGAGCTTGTGTTGGAGTTTGTGTGAGCACAAGTCATTTTGTGATTATCCATGAAAACAGTTTGTGTCCTCATCATGCTAGGATGCGAGAGCAGGGATGTGAAAATGCTGTGACTGATTTCTGCGCTTGGCTCGAGCTGGGCTAGAAAATGGGGTGTGAAGTAATAAAATAGGATGAAAGGCGTGTTTGTCTCGGATCGTTACGTGACCCCCGAGGTGGGTGAGAGGATCTGCTGTCCTTCTGCGCTCCCTGCAGCATAAGCGCTGTGCTGATCTGCACTGGAGGAATGGAAATTGCTGCCTTGAGTGGTGATGGAGGTGGGGTAAGGGGAGGGATCCTTGGATCCGACACTGGTCCTGACAGACACTGCTGTCCCCTTGTCTGTAACGCAGGTGGTACCAAAACCCCAGACTTGTACGCTGAAAAGGAAAATTCCCTTCCCCGACTTCCCTGTTTTCCTGTAAATCATCTACAGGAACTGCACCTGAGGGGTTAATGAACCCAAAGTGATGGCTCAATTGACGCTTGCTGTGGAGGGCACTGAGTCTGAGTTTTCCATTAGAAACACTTCGTTGGTTGGGAGGAGCCCATGCTCTGGGAGCTTGGAGCAAGAACAGTCAAATTCCCGAGACTGAAGCGGCCCCTGGGATTTTGGGGACGAGCCCGGGCAGGCAAAGCTGCTGGCATCCCCCTCGCTTGGGTGGTCTGTGTGCTCTGGCATGTTTAAAAGGAGATCGTTTCCCGTCGACTGCCTGGAAAATGGTGGATTTAACAAGGCAATGGGTTATTTCCTTGTTAAATGTTAACCAGCCTGGCTGGGCAGCATCTGCAGGCTGCTTTCGTTTCATAGCACAAACATGATGCGTTGATTTCCCTGCTGGCTCAAGGAGCGGGGGGCCTTGGGGCAGCCTCAGTGCCAGGAAGGGCCGCATCCAGCCCACCTGCTGGCTGTAGATGGTGGTGGCTGCCCGCTGCAGTGAGGCTACCTGCCTGCTTGCTGCCTGCCAGCAGGAAGAGCCAGAATCCCAGCTGGAAGAGTCAGAATCCAGCTCGCTGGCAGCGGCATCCCTCCTCTCCCCGCGGCTATTGCCCTGCCTTGCTCTTTGTCCCCTTCTTCTGCTGCTGCCAGAAAATAAAATCGCCTTTGATCGGTAGCTCAAAGGGCATTGTGGAAATAAAACCCAACAGGAAACACCCAAGGATTTCCCTGAGGGATCAGCTCTGCTGAATCACGTACCAAACGCTGCCGTCTTCCTCAGGGTGAGGATTTAAGATACAGACCAGGCGAGACCCAGACTCCTTTCCTTGAAAGCAATTTTCTGCTGTAAAAATCGTATTTAGAGGCTTTTTTTGGGCCATGCTTCCCTCTTTTCCAGCCACTCTGCTCTCCGTGCACACCTCCAGTTGAGCTCTGGGAGCAGGCTCATGGGCAGCCAGTGCCCCACTTTTTTTCGGGTTTATTGATGACCCTGTGCCACAGTTAATTAAGGACTGGAGCCTTTCTCTCTCCATTACTGCCCGCTGCTCCCTGTGAGGTGTAATCCAGCCTCTGATGGCCACCTGGCTCCCCGAGACTGGCTCCAAAAATCTTGAACGTCTGGTGACTGCTCCCACAGGTAAGGTGCCAGGGATGAAACCTTGTGCTGGCCTTAAACGCCCCCTGGCAACAATTTCACTGACCCAGCAAGACTTGGTCTATCGCCTCGCCTAGCCGTGGATTGCAGTGTTATCCCACTCTGAGACGATGGGCTGGCAGGCCGAGCCCAGCTCTAAAAGATGCGAACGTCTGACAACTGCTCCCCAAGGCAGGGTGCCAGGGCTAAAAACTTGTGCTGGCCTTACCTGCCCCATGGCAAAGCTTTCACTGACCCACCAACACTGGGGCTACAAGCTCGTCTAGCAATGGGATGCTGTGTTATCCCCACATCTGATGGCCACCAGGCTGGCTGGGGCTGGCTCCAAGAATCGCAGACGTCTGTAGACTGCTCCAGCAGGCAAGGTGCCAGGATTGAAACTTTTTGCTGGCCTTAATCACCACATGGCAAACCTCTCACTGACCCAGCAAGACTGAGACTACGGGCTTGTGTAGCCATTGGACACCATGTTATCCCCACTCTGAGACGGTGATCAGTCTGGCCAACACAGTATCCAAAATTTGTGAACGTCCTTAACTGCCCCCTGGTGGCCCGTTCCCTGACCCACCAAGACTTGGTCTTCAGCTTCACCTAGCCATGGGTTGCGGTGTCATCCCACTCTGAGACAGGGGACTGGCAGGCTGAGCCTGGCTCTAAAAATTGCCAACGTCTGACGACTGCTCCCACAGGCAAGGTGCCAGGGCTGCTAACTTGTGCTGACCTTAACAGCCCCCTGGCAACCATTTCACTGACCCACCAAGACTGGGGCTACAGGCTCGCCAAGCCAAAGGACATGGTGTCATCTCCCTCTGTGGCGGTGGGATGGCTGGTCGAGCCTGGCTCCAAAAATTGTGAATGTCTGACCACTGCGCCCACAGGCAATGTGACAGGGCTGAAACGACTGCTTCAACAGGGAAACTGCCAGGGCTGAAATCTTGTGCTGACATCAACCATTACCTGGAAACCCTTTCCCTGACTCACCAAGACTGAGGCTACGGGATAGCCTAGCCTAAGTACAGGGTATAATCTCCTTCTCTACCAGTGGGCTGGGCAGCCCAGCCAGGCCCCAAAAATTGTGAATATGTGATGACTGCACTCACGGGAAAGGTGCCAGGAATGAAAAATTGTGCTGGCCTTAACCATCCCTTGGCAATGCTTTCTCTGACCCACCCAGACGGGGCCTACTGTCTCGTCTAAATAAGGCACGACTTGTCACATCCCTCTCAGACAGTGGGGTGGCTGGGCCACCGGGCTCCAAAAATTGTGAAAATCTGACAACTGTTCCCATAGGCAAGCTGGCAGGGATGAGAACTTGTGCTGGCCTTAACCGTCCCCTGGCAACCCTTTCACTGAGCAACAAAGACTGGCACTACAGGCTTGTCTAGCTAAGGAACAGGTGACATCTCTCTCTGAGATGGTGGGCTGTCTGTGCTGATCCTGGTTCCGAAACTGGCGGACATCTGACAACTGCTCCCACCGGCAAGTTGCCAGGCCTGAAACATTGTGCTGGCCTTAACCGCCCCCAGCAAACCTTTCACTGAGCTACCAAGACTGGGGCATGGGCTGTCCTAGCCACGGGACAGAGTGTCATCTGGCAGTGGGATGGCCGTCCCAGCCCAGCTCCAGATATTATGAACATCTGATGACTGTTCAGCAAGGGCTAAAACGTGGTACTGGCTTTAACCATCCCCTGGAAACTCTTTCAGTGACCAAACAAGACTGGGGCTATGGGCTTGCCTAGCCAAGGGACAGGGTGACATCTCCCTCTGAGACACTGGAATGGCCAGTCGAGCCTGGCTCCAAAACTAGCCAATGTCTGATGACTGCCCCCACAGGCAAAGTGCCAGGGCTGAAAGCTTCTGCTGGCCTTAACCGCCCCCCTGCAATGTTTTCACTGACCCACCAAGACTGAGCGCACAGCCTGTCCTAGCCAAGGGACAGAGTGTCAACTACCACTGAAACGGTGGGCTGCCTGTGCAAGCCCGGCTCCAAAAATTGCAAAGGTCTGACGACTGCTCCCACAGGCATCGTGCTAGAGCTGAAAGCTTGTGCTGGCCTTAACCGCCCCATGTCAACCCTTTCACTGACCCACCAACTCTGAGGCTACTGGCTCGCCGATCCAAGAGACAGTGTGACGTCGCCATCTATGACAGTGTGCCAGCCAGCTGAGACAGGCCGAGAAAATGCGAATGTCTGATGACTACTCCACAGGCAAGGTGCCAGAGATGAAAGCTTCTGGTGGCCTTAACCGTCCCCTGGCAACACTTTTACTGACCCACCAAGACTGGCAGTATGGCTTGTCCTAGTGAAGGAACAGTGCGACATCATCCTCAGGGACAGTGTACCAGGCAGCCAAGCCTGGCTCCAAAAAAGGCCGAGGTCTGATGACTGCTCTCACTGGCAAGATGCCAGGCCTGAAAGCTTGCATTGGCCTTAACTGCCCCCTGTCAACACTTTCACTGACCCACCAAGACTGGGGCTATGGGTTCTCCTATTCAAGTAACAGGGTGAGAGCATCCTCTGTGACTGTGTGCTGTCCGCCAGAGCCCGGCTCCAAAATTGCAAACATCTGAGGACAGACAAGGTGCCAGGCCTGAAAGCTTGTGTTGGCCTTAACCACCCCCTGGCAACTCTTTCACTGACTCAGCAAGACTGGGGCTACGGTCTCTCCTAAACAAGACACAGCCTGACCTGTTCATCTGTGACTGTCAGCCGACAAGCCGAGCCTGCATCCGAAAAATGCGACCATCCGACGACTGCTGCCACGGGCAATGTGCCAGAGCTGAAAGCTTGTACTGGCCTTAACCACCCGCCGCAGACATACTAAGACTGGATCTATGGGTTCTGTTAGTCAAGGAACAGGGTGACATCATCCTCTGTGATTGTGCGTCAGCCAGCCAAATCTGGCTCCAGAAAATGTGAATATCTGACAAGTGCTCCCACAGGCAAGGTGCCAGCGTTGAAAGCTTGTGCTGGCCTTAACTGCCGCCTGGCAAGCCTACCACTGACCCACCAAGACTGGGGCTACGGAGTCACCTAACCAAGGGACAGCTTGACTTCTTCATCTGTGACGCTGTGCAGGCCTGCCGAGCCCGACTGCAGAAAATGAAAACGTCTGACGTCTGTTCCCATGGGCAAGGTGCCAGGGCTGAAATCTTGTGTTGGCCTTAACTGCACCCCGGCAACACATTCACTGACACTCCAAGACTGGGGCTACGGGCTCGCCTATCCAAGAGACAGCGTGTCATCTTCAGCTGTGACGCTGTGCAGGCCAACCGAGCCTGCCTGCAGAAAATGCGAACATCTGATGACTGCTCCCTCAGGCAAGGTGCCAGGGCTGGAAGCTTCTGTTGGCCTTAATGGCCCGCTGGCAACACTAAACCACCAGAACTCGGGCTATGGGTTCTCCTAGTCAAGGTGTAGTACAACAGCCTCTCTGACTGTGTCCCACCCAGCCAATCCTGGCTCAAGAAAATCCAACCATCTAACAACTGCTCCCACAGGCAAGGTGTCAGGGCAGAAAGCTTGTGCTGGCCTTAACCAGCCATGGCTACACTTTCACTAACCCACCAAGACTGGGCCCACGGGCTTGCCCAGCACAGAGAAAGATTGTCATCTTCATGTTTGACAGTTACCGGCTGACTGAGCCTGGCTCCAGAAAATGGGGACGTCTGAGGACTGTTCCCACAGGCAAGGTGCCAAAGCTGAAAGCTTGTGCTGGCCTTAACTGCCCCTGGCAACCCTTTCACTGACCCAGCAGGAGTGGGGCTATGGGATCACTCAGCCCAGAGAAAGCGTGATGTGTTCTTTTCTGACAGTGGTCCTGCCAGCCGAGCCCCACTCCAGGAAATGCGGACATCTGAGGACTGCTCCCACAGGCAAGTTGCCAGGGTTAGAAAGCTTGTGCTGACCTTAACTGCACCATGGCAACCCTTTCACAGATACATGAAGACTTGAGGCACGGGCTCGCCCACTGCAGAGAAAACGTGAAGTGCTCATATGGGACAGTGGGCTGGCCACCCGTCCGATCCCGGATCCAGAAATTGTGAACGTCTGAGGACAGCTCCCACAGGAAAGGTGCCAGGGTTGAAATCTTGTGGCCTTAACTGCCCATGGCTACACTTTAACTAACCCACCAGGACTGGGTCTACAGGCTTGCCCAGCACCGACAAAGATTGCCCTCTTCATGTTTGACAGTGGGCCGGCCAGCCAAGACAGGCTCCAGAAAATGCGGACATCTGAGGACTGCTCCCACCGGCAAAGTTCCAGCCCTGACAGCTTGTTCTGACCTAAACTGCCCCCTGGCAACCCTTTCACTAACCCAACAAGACCTGGCCTACAGGCTCACCTAGTCAAGGAGCAGGGCTGCATCATCCTCTTTGAAGGTGTGGCAGAAGTACGTCAGAGACCCAAAGCAGGCAAAGGCGTCTTTGAGTCTTGAGTCTGAGGGTCTTTGAGAAAAGTGCAGTGGCTAAAGCACAAGCACATCCATCCGCTCTGTGCCAGAGACAGCCAATTGGTTTGGGTTTTGTTGTGAAGAGGCTGACCTGTGAAGCAAAAGGCCCATCCCTCAAGAAAACGATCTACTAGTATCCCCAAAAGACACAGGGCTGGCATACCTCACTGCAGGGGGCAACCTGGTGGAAGGTGGGGCTTCATCCACTGCCCAGATCATTAAATTTTCAACACCTATCGCAGGACTGCAGCTAATGCCATCAGGAAGGTAATGACAAGTCTCAAACACCTGAGACCTGACAGTGACAGCCCAAAGCAAACTCCTCTGGAAAACTGCACAGAAACACCGTACAGCACCAAAGCCCTGCAGAACCACAAAACTTCCTCACGGGCGGCTTGCTCGCAATTAGCAACCCACCAGGGACGTAGATCTCTGGTTCCATTCCAGTGTTAATGTGCTCAACAGCCACAAGAATCCTTAAAAAAAAAAAAAAAGGAAAAAGTCCTGTCCTGGGTTTACCTAGGATAGAGTTAATTTTCACAAGAAAGCTGGGAGGGGGATAGCCGACCCAAACTAGCCAAGCAGGTATTCGATACCATTGAGGTCATGCCCAGTATATAACTGGGGGCGCTGGCCAGGCAAGGCCCGGGAAGGGTGCTGGGAAGGGCTCCGGGTGGCTCCGGTTCCCATTCCGGGTGGTGAGCCTTTGTACTGCGCATCGCTCGTTTGTGTTCTCTCTTGTTAGTATTATAGTTGTTGTTGTGATCGTTCTCTTCTCTCTCTCTGTTGTTGCATTAAACTGTCCGTACCTCAACCCATGACGGCTGCCCCTTTCTGTGCTGATTCTCCTCCCTGTGCTGCTGGGAGGGGGTATTGCAGTGAGCGAGTGGCTGCGTGATTCTTTGTTGCCGGCCGGGCTCAGACCACGACAGTCCTTTTTGGCACCCAACGTTGGGCCCAAAAGGGTTGAGATAACAGCAGATCTGACCTGAGTTTGTTAAACCAAAAGTTGTGATACACATTTATTGTATTAGCTGAAGAGTCGCTGGTCAAAATGTTACTGTATTTGTTCATGTGGTGGGTAGTCTGTAAATCCCTACCTGCACCATGTATTCCCTGCGGTGCCGTTTATCACCTCAGGGAGAAAGATCAGGGCCATCATTCTGCTCTACTGGCTGATGCTGGCTTACAATATGATTGCATCCTTCGCTATGAGTCTGATCTGCTTTTTGTACCCGGTGTTGTTGTGGTGCCCGTGCTTCGGGCACCTCCTTGTGGAACTAATCAGTAATTGCATGCATTCAATGGGAAGGGAGGGGTGGGATACTTTCGCCCACCCTTTCACCTCGTTTTCCTCCTTCAGGCTAACTACATCAGTTTTTGAGAATNTCCGCCCTTTCTCTTCCGATTCTCCTCCCCGTCCTGGTTGGGGGGCAGTGAGCGAGCGGCTGCGTGGTTCTTTGTTGCCAGCTGGGCTCAAACCACAAGTCCCAAGCAGCAGAGCTCCTACCAGGAAATAAATGCAAAGCCAGCTTTTGGGACATTTTTGTCCTTCGCCTGCCATCTCGTGGGCAAGATGAGAGCAGAACCAGTAATAAGGTTTTCTGCCACAGCAATGCTCCCGAAGGCTCCTTAGTCATTTCAGCCCTTGCGTGCCAGCACGTCCAACACTAAGTGATAGCTTTACGGGCCCAGAGGAACCAGATCTTCAGGCAGGGCTTAAGCACACCCAGATCTGAAAAGTCTCTCCAGCAGATGTGCTCCGTGAATCCTGCAGGCTGGCCAAAACTGAACAGAGACTCACACCTGCACTCAGTGTCCCAAAACTCCAGTACTTGCTGCCCCACAAAAAGCGTGCACAACAAAGAAACCGTCCAAGCTGCGCTACCACCCCCAATTTCACCTTAGGCCCAGGACAACCCACACCACAAAAGGAGGAGTTAATGGCAACAGTGCGCTATCAGCAGTGCTCTGAGCACAACAGAACACTAGGGAGACTGAAGAAAATCAAAGACTCAACCCCGCAAAATATATTTGCCCTTACCGGAAGGGATGCCAGGGTTTGAGAAGAAAGCAAACTGTTTCAAGTGAAATGTCAGTGAAATAATGTGTTTTCAACAAAACGACTATACTAAAAGAAGCACATGGGACAACTTTGGAATCACCATCACAAACATAACCACCGGCCTTCAAAGCTGTTCTAACAAACGTGGCCTTCGTCTCAACCACGGCCAACGGCAAATTCACCGACTTCCGTGGGAACCCAGCTCGACACTCCGTTACCCGAGGAGTCACTGTCAAGGAATTGAAGAGTTGGAAAGCAGACACCACCATCAATTCTGTTCTTCAAACAGCCTCTGGAAAATGCCTGGTGCAGCAACCGAGTGAGAAACTGCCCGATTCGCTGGATAAAGGCAGTACCAGCAGACAAGAACCTCCACGTCAATTACAAGGCCATTCTCATACTTCATTAACGCTTCTGCCAACCTCCCAGACAACATACCATGCATGCTGGTCTAGCAGAACGCGCTGAGAAACACTGCTTTGCTCTCAAAGAAGCTTTTGGAACAAAGAAAATCACTCAACAGCACTTTGTCACTGTGAAGCAGGTATTCTTTAATGCAGCGCTGGGCACACGGAGGATCCACCAAACATGCGCAACAGTTACCCTTCAGGGGCTGAGTTTTAAACACTTTTAATTACATATTCATCAGTTTTTCAAACTGAGACAAAGAAATGTCATACATATCTAAATTAGCTCCGCTTGCCTTATACATATATGCTAATTGACTTTCGCGCAAGTGTACTATAGCACTCGGGTGGTCTCTGGTGGTCGTCAGCTGGATCTTCATCCCCTCTTAGGAACTTCCTCACTTGTCCGTTCATTGACCTTTCTGCTTTGGGCAGACTCAGTTCTCATTGTTCTCATTACCAGGCC
>VZSC01002831.1:12237-27067 GCA_013398225.1 Steatornis caripensis
GATGCAGTAAACTTAGCTGGCCAAAGAGGATTTATATTAGTTGGTTTAAAATAAGATGCATTAAGAGTGACAAAGACTGTTATATCTGTAAGGAAGTATTTTTTAATACAGAGAACTGTCCTGTGTGAACTCAAAGCCCAGTCAGTTAAGAGAATTTCTCTTCTCAGTATATCACTGCCTTTATATGAGTCACTAATTCTGGCTACCACAGACACAGCTGGAATGAGATGTTGCAATCTGAGCAAAATCAAAATTTATTTGCCTTCAGTAATATAGGGTTCAAGCTTCATTGTTCACAGGTTGCTGCATATATAGCAACTGAGAGGCAGAATCCACCTGATTAGGAAAGGCACAGAATGGATATTTGATTCTTTTTACTACTGTAAACTTAATTCTTTTTCTGTAAACACTCATATTTTCATCCACTGTAAATAAACCTGTCTTTCAATGTGCTTTTGTTGATAGATATCAACTAAAATATAATGTTGCCAACTTCTGTGACTTTAACATGCATTTTGCAGCATTTGCTGTTTTTTCTTAAAGCCTCCACTCCTGAAGATATGAGATTGCCGAGCAATCTTAGCTTTCATTATGAAGAATGTGAACACTTAGATTTCCTAGTTGTAGAGAAAAAGCCTGAAAATGAGATGCCTAAGGCTTATAAACCATCCAGCATAACAAAAAAAAGATCTAAAACATATTATTTTTAAAAT
Organism: Steatornis caripensis; assembly: GCA_013398225.1. Taxonomy (NCBI): domain Eukaryota; kingdom Metazoa; phylum Chordata; class Aves; order Caprimulgiformes; family Steatornithidae; genus Steatornis; species Steatornis caripensis. The sequence continues at coordinate 12,951 of VZSC01002831.1, forward strand.
CTCATAATATTTAAAGGAGTCTCATTATTTCAGGTTGAGATAGAGGGGGAGGAAGGAGGAAATATGACTCATGGTTTTGAATGAAAGAGGTTTATAGTACCGAAAATATAGGCATAATTGTAAAATACAGTGTCATGCTCAGCTTTCTTCCCTGATGTTTCTGATACATTGCTGATATACTCATAATTTTTGAACTGACCTTCAACAGTGAAATAATCTGGGTAAGAGCGTGGTTGATCCTTGCTCATAGAAAGCCTTTAACTGCTAAATCATAAAGAATATCTTTCAAAAATATTTCTAATGGCTTAAAGAAAATTAAAGAGTTTTCTACATAAATTGTCAAGAACATCCTTGCTTTATATAGAAGGTACGAGAAGACTCTGCATATGTCCTTTTCTGGCTAGAAAATCTGTTAGCTGGGAAATGTAAATAGTGATATCTATAGTTTTTGCTTTTAGAGGCATTATTCAAAGCTGATATGAAAAGGCAGCAACTATTTCATTATATTCAAGGGAATTCTACCTTCATATATACGGCATTGAGATAACCATCAGGAAATGCAGATCTTTATTACAATTATAACATATCGTTTTCCAACAAGAAGAACAGATTTTTCATTCACACATATTAAGTATGTGCCTTAATAGTCTGAGTTCATCTGGAAAACAAAAATACATGAGAAACAGCACTGCTAGGTGGGATGGGATGCGTAATTTGTGGAGCTGTTAAGTAGAAGTGTCACAGTCTGCGGGTGAATGTCATTTACAAATCCTTTAGCTTTATGCATGCTGTTTTCTGACAACACTTTGTGTAGTTTCCAATTACAGATGCAAAGGTTAGTGGAAGCTATTACCTGAGGAGCTGATCCCAATTTGATACTGACTTCAAAGAGGGATCAGACATGAAAAGCAGCAGTAGCTTAGAAAAGATCATGCAGCTCTATTGTATAACATTTGTTTATGCTGGTGAACTTGTTATGTGACAAGTCCAATGATCTTCAATAGATTATAGACATTCTTCCACCTTTGCATGTGTTGCTAAGCATTAGAGATTAGACTATTCTAGATTCCGATCTGAAGATCTAAATGGACAGCTCTTCAGTCACGAACTACATCTAGGCAGCTTTTGAATTTCAAAGCTAGTCATGAGAATTTTGTCATGAGGTTGTCATGAGAAGTTGTTTAGGGTCACACAGTACAGGAAAAATTTTGGGGCTTGAGATCTAAAGCAGAAAAAATACTGGTCTTTTTCATTACACTCATTGTGAAATGGAAGTCTGCCTTGGAGTACAAGAATCCTCATAGCACCTTGAGTAACGGGCCGTACACAAGAGACTGAAAAAGGGATAGTTTTCTGTTTTTCTTAGCTAGTTGATTGTTCATATTCAATGAGCACTAGCTCATGAAAGTGACAGATTGACACACCATGAGTTCACACCTTCCTGTTTATTAAGGCCCCGCTCCTGAAAAATGCAGAGCAGTGGTAGCTGAAGTTGTTCACCAGGCGTTGCTTGGTACCTTTCAGATTTAAGCAGAAAGAATCAGCAAGCTAAATTTTTCCACATTACTTCTCATTTCTCAAAGCTGCAGCATTCAACTCCTGCTTAGACAAGGCCTTTCTGGAATAATTGTACATACAATATTTCATTCCTCTTTTGTTTTCTCCTCTTGACTGCCAGCAGGTGTTCTGTGACAATCTAGCCTTGGCTATTGAAGATGAAAGGTATTTGTGTTAGAAATGAAGCCAAGCATAACATCACATTTTATATAATGATTGTTTGCTGCTAATGGAATAAAGGAAAGAGAGAATTCATTATATAAAAAAAGAGAAGTTATTTAATACTTTTAGAATTTTCTTACCAAGGAATATTTTTTCAACATGTTAATTTCCACAAAAAAAAAAAAAACCAAACCAAAAACCCCCCTCCAAACTGGGAATCAAAAGGAAGAAAAATCAACACTTTCTGTCACAAATGTGGCCTGATGGACCACAGACATGGGGTATTCCTTTTTTAGGTCATGTTAAGACCTATTCCAGGACCTAAACCAGTTGCTTTAGTAGTTGTCTCATTTTCAGTGATTCAATACTCTGTACATTGATTAGTACTGTAAAAACTATGATTAAGCACGCTGGCTATTTAAATACAATTTTCATCAGAGATATTATTAACTTTGCTTGATTTATTCCACTTCAGAATACTACAGTGATTCTGTACATCTGCTCATTAATATTGTATAAGGGCTGCCATAACATCTTGGATGGCCTCTCACTGTGTATTTGCTACTTTACAGTTCCCCTACTGAAGCTTGTGATTGTATTTATAAGAAAAGGTGCAATAAATTTTGGTGTAATTTCTAAATCACAAAACTGTTAGGGGAATTGGGCCAGATCTGGCAGCCTAAGAGAGGTGATGCTGCCACAGCTGCATGCCCCGAGGTCCAACTAGTTGCAGGCTTGGGCATGTATTCCCAGTAGGTGTACACACAGAATACAACACATACATATAGAATCACAGAATAGTTTGGGTTGGAAGGGACCTTTAAAGATCATCTAGTTCAAACCTCCCTGCCATGGGCAGGGACATCTTTCACTGGACCAAGTTGCTCAAAGCCCTCTCCAACCTGACCTTGAACACTTCTAATGATGGAACATCAGCAACATCTCTGGGCAACCTGTTCCAGTGTCTCAACACCCTCATAGTAAAGAGTTTCTTCTTATATCCAATCTAAATCTGCCATCTTTCAATTTAAAACCATTTCCCCTTGTCCTGTGACTACCAGCCTTGGTAAAAAGTTTCTGTCCATCATTCTTATAGGCCCTCTTTATATATTGAAAGACCACAATAAGATCTCCCCAGAGCCTTCTCTTCTCCAGGCTAAACAACCCTATCTCAGTCTTTCTTCATAGAAGTGTTCTATCCCTCTGATCATTTTCATTACCCTCTTCTGGACCTGCTCCAACAGATCCATGTCTTTCTTGTACTGAGGACCCCAGAGATGGATGCAGTACTCCAAGTAGGGTCTCCTGAGAGTGGAGAAGAGAGGGAGATTCACCTTCCTCAAACTGGTGGCCATGCTGCTTTTTACACAGCCCAGTATACAATTGGCAATGCAAGCATGTGGACCAGCTGATTATTTAAATATCTTATTCTTTACAATAGAAAATCAGCATCATTATTTCCATAGTGTATATGGAGCAATTGAGATTCAAGGACCAAAAACTTGGAAATAGAATCAAGAATGAAAGTTTGATAATTTTTCCCCTCATGTAATATTTTAGTTGCCTCCTATCTGTATACCACACAGCTGACGTTTAACAGGTCAGTTTGGCTAGTAATGTACAACTGCCTTGTTAATCAATTAGTTGGTTTAGTTAAAGTGAATTGATTAAGAAAGATTTGGTACATTCACAACAAAAAGGAAGTTATTGACCTTAAAAATCTTTAAAAAATGGTTTGACTTGATTGGAAAAGCTTACCTTTATTTTGCTTTAGAACTAGGGAGGAAGAATCTTTTCTTTTGAAGTACTGGGTAAAAATAATTGGAGTTTAAAAGAATGAACTCAACTGTATTGGGCAGATCATTTCAGTCACTGTAAAAAATGGCTGTTTTCCGTGGCTAGGGAACAAAATATGTCTGAAAAATGTTGCCATGCTCTGAATAATATGAAAAAGCCTGTAGACCACTTTAGTCTTACACCAGTTTGGCACAGTGTAGGTCTGTTTACCATTGCACGTGGTTTGCTCCTGCAGCTGTGGAACTTCTTGCGGGATGATATAGATATTAAAATTTTCCATGGGGTCAAAGGAGGACTGAGTAAGGTCATAGAAGAGAAATATTACCAAATACAAACCAAATACATCAAGCTCAGTATATGCTTCCAGTGGACAAAGATTTTGTCTGGGAGAGTATTGTATTTCTTCCCTGATTTTAACCGTGTTGCTTTTGCCTCTGTCAGAGACATGGTACTGGACTAGACGGACCCAGATCTGACCCAAAACAGCCATTCTTAGTCCCAGGAACATTCATTTCCTTAAATGTCCTTGTTAATTTGCTTAAAATTTAATGTACATAAACATTTGTGTGACTGGAGTTGTATACCATTTCTCTTTGGGAAAGACAACTTCATTTTGTACCATACAGATTACGAAATGTATTACTATATATACTGATGGATTAATATAAATAAACTGTAGCAATAGAGCCAAGGGATACACTGCTTATTTATATAAATGAAAAACAAGCTCACAGAGGAAATGTCCTTGCTTATTTTTTCCTGGGAAGGCTTATGATTGATTCACTGAATATGGACAGCTGTGGGGAAAAGAGGATCATGCAGTGCCTGGTCAGCATCTTCATTAAAACCTGTCATATAAGAATTCAGGGGTGAGAAGCAATTTTTTGGTGTTTACCCAGCTACATCCAAAGTATGTTAGTTCTACATCTTAGTTATGTTAAAAAAAAGTAATTATAAATAATTGTGTGTGTATGTGTAGAGAGGACAAATCCAGAAGCTGAAATCGGAAAACTGTTGTGGAGGTGGGAGAGAAGTTCTGCTCTTGAATTCATGCCCATGCTGTATGTTTTATGGTGAGAGCCATAAAGGCATTTGCACATTTTTCAGGCAGATACATGTTGCCAGACAATCTGCAAAAGAATCTGCTTAATCTCTTAGGAATTTTGTTATTCCATATGAAAAATACCATGCATTCAAACACTGCTATTCTATGTGTAAAAAAAACCCCAGCAGTTTACAACTTTGTGGAGTCCACCTAGTTTGGTGTCTCCTACCTCTTGCATGCAGATGTAATTGCCTACTTACTTTTGTGAGTTTCTTCTCTGCTGTCTGGTTGGTGCCCAAACTGGAAAGGAACTAGTTGCCAATTCAAACTGGGATGTCTGTCATATTTTCACCCTGATATCTGGAGGGGTCCTCAATTCCAGCAATTCTCTCAGGGATAGTTCCCTTACTAATCCAATGAAATGTTGTTATTGGTTTCTGTTTTGTCTCTGTATACCAGCAATACAATCGAGTCTAAGAAGACTCTGGCTATGTTCAGGTAACCTAGGAAATAGAGAATTCTCAAACTAACAACTCTGTGTTGAGAAATGGAGGGAGTTTGGAAGATACATAACATTGGTCTCCTGAGGCATTTCAGATGATTGATTGAAAGAGTGGGGGAATTGGAGCTAGAATGATTTTACTTTCTGCTGCTCATTAAGCACAATATTGTAAGGCACAAAGGCTAAAACTATTTTAATAATTTAAGGGGGTTTTTTTATTCTTTATTATCTGTGCTGTGGTAGCACTTGACAGCCACCTGTCACAGACCAGGGAGCTGCTAGAAGGCATGTTCAGAAACAGAGGTGACTCCTGCTCTATGAGAATGCAAGGAAGGTAACTGAGTTTGGGGCTTTGTCCTTCAAGAAGCTGCACATTCACACAGAAAGCTTTTGTCGTCTCAGTAGAAGACACAATATAACAGATGGGAAACTGAGGCACATAGTGTCTCACTTATTTCGGTAAGATCTTAGGGAGAGTCTCTGCCAGAAACTAACCTACTAGCTTCCTGAAACTAAGGCAATATCACAGCCTCAAGAGCGTGGAAAATCTTAAGGCAACTTCATCCCTAAAGCAGGAAAGTAATCAGATTTCATGCCATGGAAAGCATCAGATAACACTGAAAAGAAAAATTCTAAAATTTATCAGAAGTAATTTCTATGTTGGAATGTTAAAAAGGTAGGTGGCATGAAAACTATACTCAGCTTTTATTTAGGAAATTTCTTTAAATATCTCCTCCAATCAATCAGCACTTTCTAAGGCGATGAATAAGCTAAGGCTGAAACAAATCTGAAATGATTGGAGCTGAGCAAAATGAATGTTTTACATTTTTTGCTATAAAACCACAAATATAACACCTCACTACATTCTTTTGTGAGGAAGTTTCTATTAATTTTCCATAGCTTAGGAAAAACACACTGTTCAGAAAATCAGCTGACTTTTAATCAGGTAGTTTCTCTTACTTTTTATGTAATTAAATCAAATAGGCAGTTATACTTGAATCATATTACTACTTAACTATATCCTTTTATTCATAGACATGGAGTAGATTTACAGGAAATTAACATAACAAAGAAGAAAGCTAAATCAATATATAAATATTTAACATCATGGTAATAAAAAATAATTTCCTTCCAGGATATGGTGGATGAAATAGAAAAGTTGCATTTCTCCATGTCAGGATTCATTTTTATTCTGAAAGTAGATGTGCTCAAGATAAATTGGGGAAATAATGCTCTGAAATAGCTGAAATGCCTGCAAAAAGTGATAAAGGAATGGAAATATCAACAAAAACATTTTATTCTTGTTCGCAACAGAAAATATAACTTGCTGTGGAATAATGCAATATGATTTCAGCTGGAACACTAAATGAGTAAACAGCAAAGCAAAACCCTTCACCACCAGTAAATTCTTTGAAATGCTGCCTCTAACACAAGCATAGGATTAAGAGCCCAGAGCTTGGGGTCATGTGATGAATGTTGTAACAAACCTGCCAAAAACTTTGCCTTTCGAGGGAAATGAGATGAATTGTAAGTCCACTATGTATGGAGTGAAAATTCAGAGGGGATTGATAGAAAAGTTCATGATAACGAATACAAAACCTATGCTGGGCCAAAGCAGAAGTTTCAGTCTGCTATGGTTTTATGCAATTTTACCTAAAGCATTAGTGGCTGGATGATGGGGAGAAGGGCAAACTTTTAGCCTGCCCTTCCTTGATTGTAGCTTGATTGGAGCCAGAAATGCATGAGAATCAGCTGTCTCATTATTGATCCTCCCTTGCGGAAAGTAGTCCTAATGAAGAGGCATTCTTCTGTGGATTCCTTGCTACTGCTGATCCACAGCACTACAGATAATGCTTTGACGGAAAAGGAATAACAACTAATTATGAATCTGGTTTTTGTCATCAAACTTGACATTCAGTATTGATATGTTCATGATCTCGAAGCAATGTGGTCACACATATTACAAAACAGTATGTTTGCAAAATCCAGGCATACTGGTGCTTTTTAGGACCTAGAACAGATACTAAAAATGGGTATTTTCCCTATGGAAGCAGATACCTCAGAGCAGAAAATGTAGCTTCTGGAAATCGGAGAACCAGTGCAAGAGCATTGTCTGAAACAGGAACATCTTATTCCCTTTTATGTTTACCAAAATATGATGAGAAATTAATTTAATAGCGCCTCAGGCCAGACCTCCATGGCAAGGAGTCTCACAGAAATGAGCCCTTAACCTGCTCTACGGTGCTCTTACTGATTTCAGACCTGGCCACGAATACTTCTTGAGCAGTAAGCCAGCCTGTTGATTGCTTGTTTGACAAGAGGCTTTTTGCCAGGAACCTGATGTAGTGACAATCTAGGAATATAGCCAGATTAAAGCAGCGGATGTTTAGGTACGACACCAGAGACTGACCCTTAATGATTTTGGAAGCCTCCAAAGACTGAAAATGGAAAGCTTACCAAAAGAAAACCAAACAAAAAAATGTGGCCTGACCTGGCCTCACACTTTCCTTGAGAAGAAATAGGAATGCTGAAGCAGCTTTCCTCTCTAGGAAGGGTCTGACAGAGAACTTAGTCTTGGTAGAAACCCTTCTTTCCAGGTGCAGTCAGTCTGATTTTTCTGTACGTGCTCCAGGCTTCCTTATGAAGAGCAGCCCTTAAGTATTAGGCATAACACACACGCCAAGCAGAAAGCTGAGCACAAATTTGTGCCTCACTGAACCAGCTATTCACTTGCATAAGTTTGGAATTGATAGGTGTAATTATCTCACAATAAGGCAACAACATTTTTGAGTATCATTTACAGGGCTAGAAAGTATGGCATCCCAAGGGACTACATGCTTTTAGCTTGTATGTGAGAAGGAAGAGTCACTTGCAACATACAGCATAAATAAACTTTGCTATTATCTCATTAGGGTTTTATTATCCTCCATTAGGGTTTTATTATGTGTTGCACCACCACAAAAGCAAAACACCATGCAAGTTACAACCATCTGAAAAACATGGCTTTTGTTGTAGAGAATATGACAAGACAGGTAGGAAAATGCACTGGATCGTGAACTGCTTGTGAGAAGGGGTGGGAACAGTAAGAGTAGTTAAATGGGAAAAAGTGGCTGGCTTGTAGCCAAATTGGCTACAAGATCTTTAATGCTCTGCAGGTTTAGCCAGGCTTGGTATATCACAGCTCTACTCAGACTGCAGCTGGAGGGAGTGCTAAAGAGTGAGAAGCTGATAGCAGCTGTGATGAGTGGGTGTGCGAATAGACCTTAAAAACTTGGCTGGAGCAAGTTAGAGAATTTCCCCTTAGAGCTGCTTTGAAGGAAGGCAAATCAGACTGGTGCTTTTTATTTACTATGACATGTTTTCTTACTGTTATTAGCTCAGATGACCAGCTTGAAGAAGTAAATTAAGTTGACTGACTGGAAATAAATAAAATCTGTTGTTGTTTGTCCCCTTTTTTAGCAACTTCATGATGACTTGTCATAAGCTCAGAGTAAGAGTTAGCATGGCAAAACAGACTGGTAATATATTGATATTTAATTTGCATTTAAATTAAAGTAAGATATTTAGGTTTAAGAGAATGAGACACAAACCAAAATTACTGGTGTGATTTATGTTTGTGCTTATAATTTATAAACTTGCTTTTAATATAAATAAATATAAAACACATATTCCAGTGTTATTGATACATCAAAAATATTAACTTATTGTGAACTTGAAATTTCAGTCTCACAGTCTGTCCTGTATTATGGACTGTGATTAAAAGCTAGGAAATTAATGATGCGGTCTTTTCCTACTGTATTTTTTTTTTCTGAAGCAACTATAACCTCCTCATAATTACAGATAGAAGATTAGATAAGTTTTGCTTTCTGGTTGTTACAAATAGCCATTAATAAGTGTATCTTTCATGGCAAGCTGCACTTGTGAGTTCATCATGTGAATTGTAAAGAATTTTGTCTTCAGGTTATAGTACACACAACACTTTTTTCTGTTTCTTCAGTCAACAAACATAGAAGTAACATGTATTTCTTGAGATTTAAAAAAGCATCATGACATACGCCTACAAATATATTGTTAGATTTCAATTTTGCTCTATCTTGTGATATGAAATACAGACATGCATTTAAGAAAAGAAGTCTCCATGAGTAGGATTTCAGTTTCTCAGACAGTATCAGCAATGCATCCTGTGTAACACATGTGCTTAAGAACTCTTTAACCACTTTGTGGCTTTTTCTGCCCTTCCTTACTGTCCCCAAACTGCTTTTCACTGATCAGAAAAACATGTTCTTCTTCTCAGAGTTCTGAGGGTTCCAGTGGTGGCTGCTCAGCATTGAGCCCATGAACAATAGACGATGAAAATAAAGCCTGTCTGGACATACACAACCTCCACAAAGCCTCTATCTTTATTGCCCTTATGGGTTGAATATGTTGGTCTCTTCAAATATAATGTCTAATATTTTCATTTTGAGGAGAAAAAAATATTGTCTAATAATACAATGGCTGCTGATGATAATTAATGTCAGTGTGTAAATGAAGAGCTACAGAGGAGGAAGGATGGGTCTTCAGTGTTCTGAGTCAGAGTTGCCTTCAAGGTTGGCAGAGAAAGATTAATGCAGTTTGCCTTTCATTTTTTTTTTAATGTAGATTCATAAGGACGTGTGGAGGAAATTAATAACCATTACCAAATCTATGTTTTATTTTCAGCAGCACTCTGATAGTATTATCACAAATGGCAACAACAAAATGGTTGTTAGTAGCCTCCTCTGTCAAGAAATACGGACTACTGACACAGACATGCTTTGTATCTATGAGGCTATTCTATCCCTTCCTGTCTTATAGGAAGGGACACCGCTGTTTGCCTGCATGCTCATGTCTCTCAGATATATACTTGGCTTTTCCGAAACACTGGTGAAGTTTCATCTCAGTATAAAAAAGAAATTTTTTTTACAGTGAGAATAATCGTTCACTGGAACAAGCTTGCTGGGGACATGTAGAGTCCTCATCACTGGAGGTTTTCAAGATGCAATTGGACATAGTTCTCGATAATCTCATCCAGGGCCTTTCCACAAAAGGTTGGACCAGATGATTTTTCGAGGTCCCTTCCAACATGAGCTATTCTACAATTCTATAATTCTATGAAAAACGTATTCCACTTTCCAAGTCTCCATCTGCAGTCTTGTCTGTTGCTCCCGTACAACCAACAGTCGGCTGAGATATCTGAAGAGCTGTAGGCTTCAACTGGCTGTAGGAAGCCCCTTTTTGCTAAAAGAAACAGGTTGGCATTGCAAGCTAAAGATGTTCCTATCCAAAACCAACTGACTTCTCAAGGCAGATGTGGAAAGAACTTACAGATCTTTTTCCTTGAAAATTAATTTTGAGACCTTTTCCTTGACTGATTATGGGGGGGAAAATCTTCTGCTTTTCCTGATTAAATATTTCCCATCAAATGTTCTGAATATTTTTATATAAAATGCAGGTTCTAAAAACATGAAAAAAAGATTCTAAACGTGCAATCCAAGAACAAAGCTTGCTGGTTTCAGAGTAAATTATCTTAGCAAAATTCTTGAGTGTAACATCCATTTCTCACATAACTTGGCATTTCCTCTCCATGAGCAACCTTTTTTTCCTCAACAGAATGTAAATGAGTAATATATTCAAAGTAAACTGAGTTACACTGTAAAAGAAATAGCAGCAAGTTGAGAATGGGACCTATTGCTTTTAAAGTATCAAAATCTTTTTAAGCTGTCATTTGTCTGCAATACTGATGAGGAATTCAGAATAAATATGACTGACTATGAATCTTTTAAAGACAAAAGACTGCAAAGGTTCTTCATTGATGTGGAACTGGAAGAGATGTCTCAGATGAATGAGTGATCATAAAAAATTACTTATTTTAATACATAGTGAACTATTAAGAGACCTCTCTGCTTTCTCTAAAACTGAGGACAAATAAAACCCTACTTACTTTTAAAATTCACAAAGATGCCCAAATATAGTTTGAGAAACTTTTTGGCGTAAGCAGTAGGATATTCAAGGACATTGCAACAATCCAATATGAAGGTCTTAAGCAAAATCTGTGAGAATTGTGAGTTCTTCTTCCTTTGGTGTACATTCAAGTTAAAGCACCTAGTAATTCTCCAGACATATTAATGTCTATTGTACTAACTCAGGCAACGGTCTTTCATCCATTTGAAATATTAGAAAAGATTAGACCCTTAAAAAATATTTCTTCAAGTACTTACATATATGCTAAGGTAGTCTGTGCCTGTGACATCTCTAACTAGGGTACACTAGAATCAGTGTTAAAATTAATTGTCCTGAAGCTGCTTGACATCCAACAGTTTTCTCACATAAAGGGCAACTACCTCTCCTTATTGTCCCATCCTTTCCTTCCTAAAGAGTCTGTAGCCCTTCATTGCAAATCTGCAGTCATAAAGTTGTTAATGAAGACGCTATCAGTAGAAGTCCCACATCTGATTTGAAGAGCCCTACAGATATTGGCTGCTGGACTTTAAGCCACTGATCATAACTCTTTGAACTTGGTAGTGCAGCAAATCTTTCATTCATTCTCCACTTATCCAGCCCATATCACTCCAGTTAGGTGACAGAGACTCCAGAATAATGTGTCAAAGACCTAGCTAAATCAATGTCTACAACACGCACATCCCTCCCTTTAGCCACATCACCAGTTGCCTTGTCACAGAAAGCAAGGAGGTTAGTCAGGCATTATTTCCTCTTGTTAAACCCATGCTTTTTCTATCACTTGTTTTGTTTTCCATGGGTTTCAGAAATAGCTTCTAACAGGATTTTCTTCATAGCCTTCCTAGGAGTTGAGGTGAGACTGATTGGCTCACAGTTCTCTGAATTCCCCTTCTTGCCCTTCCTGAAGATGGGTGTGGTTTCTGCCCTCCACCAGTCATCAGGAACATCCCCAAACCCCATCACCTTTTGAAGACCATAGACAGTGGCCAGCTCCTTCAGCACCCTCAGATTCATCCCATCTGGTCCCATGGACTGCAGTATGTCCAAGTGGATTAAATGGTCCCTAAACCTTTCTTCCTTTATTGTGGGTAATGCTTCATTGCTTGAGAACAGCATTACCATTGAAAACTGAGGCAAAGAAGGCTTTAAGTACCTGTAGCAGTCACAATCACAACTTACGAGGGTTACATGTCCTGTGGGTATAGATTGTGACCATGGATTTCTCAGGATTCTGCAATACACAACGACATGGAGATTGAGGTTTCTGAGAATGTCTTTTTTACAAATCTCTGTGAAAGTACTTTTTTATTATTAGTGAAAACAAATATATATATACACACACACACACTACTAACAGCAGTAAATATATATTACAAGTCACTTCAAAATTACCACTAGGAAAGCAGGTATGTATTACAAGAGTAAAGCAAATACATGTATATTGCAAGATACTGCAGGATCCCAACTAGTAAAGCAAGTGTATAATTATGAACCTTTATGTATGCACAGGCCAATAAATATATTATGTGAGGTGGATTCGCCCCAGAAGTGAGGCTAATTGACAATGAAAAAGTCTTGTTTCGAAGATTATCAGTGTTACAAAATCCAAATTTGGACAGGTGAGTCAGGCAAGCATCTGGTCTGTCCGGGAGATCTTGTGCATGGAAATTCTTTCAGAGAAGCTCATTTTAGGTAAGTAGCAAGTTAATTTTGGTGTAGATATATAAGTAAGCATAGGACAACAGTTTCTGGAATAGTTGTTGCGGACTCCTGTTTTCTTGTTCTTCTTTGTCAGTATTTTTAGCTGGTCAGATTTGTGGGTTTTCCATCAGTACCTCAGCCTTTTCCATACTGCTTTTGCGTAGGTCCTCTTCCCCACTAAGCAACTGTCGTGGTTTGAGCCCAGCCGGCAACAAAGAACCACGCAGCCGCTCGCTCACTGCACCCCCCCCACCCCGCACACCGGGACGGGGAGGAGAATCGGCAGAGAAAGGGGCAGCCCGCGTGGGGTGAGATAAGGACAGTTTCATGCAGCAGCACAGGGAGAGAGAGAACAGTAACAATAACAACTGTAATGCTAACAAGAGAAAAATACAAACGAGTGATGCACAGCACAAGCGCTCACCACCCGGAACGGGAACCGGAGCCGCCCCGCGCCCTTCCCGGCCTCGCTCCCCGCGCCTCGCCCGGCCCGGCCCCCGGCTGTGGGCTGGGCGGGACGGCAGTGGGATCGAATACCTGCCTGGCTGCTTTGGGTCGGCTATCCCCCTCCCAGCGTTCTGGGGAAAATTAACTCTATCATAGCCGATCCCAAATTAACTCTATCATAGCCGAACCCAGGACAGCAACACGCTCACATTCTCTTTAACCTTCTTTTAACCACCCACACACTCACATGCACTCCACTTTTTTTGCCTCTATTTGTCTCCCTTGCTAGCCTCAGCTTTGAAATCTTTGACTTTCCTTGTTCCATTCCTACATGTGCTGGCAACATCTATGTATTTCTCTGAAGCAGTTTGTCCCTGCTGCAGCCTTCTGTGAATTTCCTTTTTGTTTGAGCCCAGTCAAGAGCAATGTGCTCACCCTTGCTGGCTTTCTGCCATGCTTGCCTAACTTCCTACACATGGAAATTGACTGTTTTGTGCTCTGAGGAGGCTGTCCTTGATCAGCTAGATAATTCTGGGCCCCTCTGCCCTCTTTAGCAGGTTTCTGTGGGATCCTGCCAAGCAGATTCTTAAAGAAATATCTTTTAAAGTCTAGGGGATTTATTTTGCTGTTTATCTTTCTTCCACTCAGAATCTTGAACTCCCCAGTCTCACAGTCACTGCAGCCAAGGCTGCCCTTGATATTTACATCATAAAAAATAGTCCTCTCTTGATGGTAAGAGGTCCGATACATCATCTCCGCTAGTCAGTTCAGTGATCACCTGTATCATGGAATTACCTTCAATACATTCATAGAATCATAGAATCATAGAACGGTAGGGGTTGGAAGGGACCTCTAGAGATCATCTAGTCCAAACCCCCTGCTAAAGCAAGTTAGCCTAGAGCAGGTTGCACAGGAATGCATCCAGGC
>VZSC01002831.1:29379-44130 GCA_013398225.1 Steatornis caripensis
TCCAGGGTTCTAATCCTACTTGTAGCCCTGCTTCTTCCACTCTGGATCCTGAACTCCACCATTTCATGGTCACTGCAGCCAAGGCTGCCCCCAACCTTCACATCGCCAACCAGTCCTTCTCTGTTTGTTAGTATCAGGAACAGCATCGCTCCTCTCCTCATTGGCTCCTCCACCACCTGCGTTAAAAAGTTATCACCAATGCTCAGCAGGAACCTCCTGGACTGTACATGCCTAGCTGTGTTGTTTTTCCAGCAAATATCAGGGTGGTTGAAGTCCCCCACATTCTAGAAGTCTCCTGGATTGCTTGTGCTTAGCTGTATTGCCCTTTCAGCAGATAAAGGGGTGGATAAAGTTTCCCCTGATGTGTTGGGTCTGCCTGAGATGGATTTAATTTTCCCCATAGCAGCCCTCATAGTGCTGTGCTTTGTATTGGTAGCTAGAAAGGTGTTCATAACACACCAGTGTTCTGGGTACCACTAAACAGTGCTCCCACAGCATCAAGGCTGTCTCTCCAACATTCTCTCCTCACCAGTAGGCTGGGGGTGGACAAGATCTTGGGAGGGCTCATAGCCAGGACAGCAGACCCAAAATGACCAAAGGGATATTCCATAGGACGTCTGCTCAGCAATAAAAGCTAAGAGAAAGGAGGAGGAGGGGGAGGCATTTGTTATCACAATGTTCGTCTTCTGGAGCAACCGCTACATGTACTGAAGCCCTACTTCCCAGGAAGTGGCTGGATATCGCCTGCTGATGGGAAGTAGAGAATAAATATTTTGTTTTCCTTTGCTTCCATGCATATCCTTTACTTTTGCTTTATTAAACCACCTTTACCTTGACCCATGAGGATTTTCTATCTTGTTTTCTCCCCACTCTGTCCTGCTGAGGAAGAGAGTGATAGAGCGGTTTGGTGGGCATGTGGAGTCCAGCTAGGGTAAGCCCACCACATGAGTACCACAGGTTCTGACTGTGGTACTTTCTCCAGCTGCTTAAAAGAAGGCTTCATCTGCCTCCTCTTCTTCATCAGAAAATCTGTAGCAAACACCAACTACCACATCACCTCTGCAGGTCTGTCCTCTAATCCTTTGCCTACAAACTCTCAACTACTTTGTCACCTGCCCCAATGTAAAACTCTATGCATTCAAGAGTGTGCAACCTCACCTCCATCTGCCCACTCTCTTTCCTAAAGAGTCTGCAGTCCTCTGTTGCAGCCCTCCAGTCGTGAGAGCTATCTCACCATGCCTCTATAATCCAAATAAATTTGCAGATTTGCAACTTCAGATCTCTAATTCCTCCTGCTGGTTCCTCATACTATACACATTGTTGTGCAGGCTCAAGTAGTGTTCTTACAAGGAAAGTGTAAGAGCGTCCGCTCTTATTCTGTCCCTCAGACACATGTGCTCTATCTCTTGTGTTCTTGCTTCTCTTCCAGTTATGGTAAATTTCCCCTAGCATATGTAGTTAAACTCTCTCCTCAACAGATTAGCAAATCTGTTTGCAAAGACACTCATACCCCACTGTAAGATGTGGCCCATCTCTCTTCAGTACCCCTTGCTCCTCAGGGAAGGTCCTGCGATCACTGAAGCCCCAACCCTGCCTGAAAAACCATCCATGCAGCTAGTTATTAACTCATCGGATGAGTCCACTTCTCCAGCATATCCCTCTGCCTGGCAGGATGGAGGAGGTACTACCTTGGTCCTCAGGACCATCACCCTTGCTCCCATAGCTCTGAAATCACTCTTGATACACTTTGGATTATCCCAGTGGTATTCCTGACACCCACATGGAAGAGCAGTAAATGGTAATAGTCCAAAAGGCAGACAAACCTTGTCAGTCCCTCTGCAACACCTTGGCCACCAGCAAGCAACAAACATCCTGGCTTGATGGTCATGAGACCATGGCTCTACACCATGGAGGGGGGAGCCTCCTATAAATATCATTTTTCTCCTTCATGTAGGAACATGGTTTGGGCTCAGCCCTGACAATTTCTTTGAAGGGTCTTGTTCATGGTCACCAGTGCCCAGCGCACTATACCCATCGTGATTTGCGGGTGAAGCAGGTGGATTTCTCTCATTGCCAGCAGTCACAAACATCTATCCTTCCCTGCCTGGCAGCCACCCTCCACCACCTATGTGACCTGGGCCCNGTCGTGATTTGCGGGTAAAGCAGGTGGATTTCCCTCATTGCCAGCAGTCACAAACTTCTATCCTTCCCTGCCTGGCAGCCACCCTCCACCACCTATGTGACCTGGGCCCCAGCTGTCCCTCACTCCTCACTCTGTGGTGCTCAGTCTCTTGGAGATGCCGAATGGCAGTGGCCTTGGTGCCATGCCCATTGAGAGTCAGGCCCCCTTTCCCATCATCCCACCAAGGGTGGCTCTCCTCCCTACAGAGGTATTCCACATCAGCACAATAGCAGCATGCTCCCTGTTTAGGAATCTTAAGGGTTTGTTTTTTTTTTTTAAACTAGTGTCTCTGTAAAGATTTAGTATTTAGAGGCTAGGTTGATGACTGAGTAGACTCACAGTTTTAGATTCAAGTCTTCATGTATGACACTTGAATATGGATCTTCATGAGAAAGATCTGAATGGTTAATGATCTGAAATACTGATAAAGATATTTTGCAGTAGCTTTGGG
Source organism: Steatornis caripensis (assembly GCA_013398225.1). Classification (NCBI taxonomy): domain Eukaryota; kingdom Metazoa; phylum Chordata; class Aves; order Caprimulgiformes; family Steatornithidae; genus Steatornis; species Steatornis caripensis. Next base: position 32,013 of record VZSC01002831.1, read on the forward strand.
CTGCCCTGGTAACATTTTCTAAATCTTCCAGAATATCTGTCCCTGACAGCACTGGCAGGCTGGCCAGCTTCACTTCCACTTGCAACTCCAAGAGTGCGGTTGTGCAGACCTACGCCCCTCTACTCCTGGGCCACATTGCGATGTTAGACCAGTCAACATTGTATGAGAACAATGAGCTGAGATTTATTGGCACTCTCTGATCCTGTTTGCTGGTGCAGTGAGTTGAGGCATGAAGCAACATGGTACTCTCCTAGCCTGGGACAAGCACCATGACATAAGGACAATTAGGCACTCCCTAACCATACCTGGAACTCCTGTTGCAAGTACAGTGAGTTGGGGAGATTGGGCAGTCCCTGACCCCACCTGGAGCTCCTGTTGCCTGGGAAACATACCTGAAACTCCTCCTGCCTGGATCATAGCCCACTCTAAGAGGTGTCAAGACTACCTGGCAAGAATTATGGTCGCAGTGAAAAAAAAAAAACCCCAGTAGTACTGACCGAAGTCAATAATCTTGTGATCCTCTAAGTAGTGGTCCTAAAGTGATGCCCTTTATGCTCTCTGGGACCACAGTGGGCTGTGACTGTGTATTGTCCCTCCAAGTTGGGATGCCTCTCAGAGCAGCTTTTCGCAACATTTCGCTAAGTGATGTGGATCGTTTGCTGACAGAAGCTGGTGAAGGAAAGAGTAATTCACTGTGTTTGAATGTCACTAAGGTTTCCACAGACCTAAAATAGCCAGTAATTCACTGTAACTTGATTCTGTGTGACTTTTGAAGGTTATTGGCTACCAAATTTATTATAATCTGCAGAAAAAGAAATACCTTAATCAAAGGTTAGCCTCTATATCTGTCTGTGTGCGTATGTGTGTGTGTGCGCATGCAATTTAATTTAGGAAACTGAATATTTAACTAAGTTTCCACACTAATTGCTGATTACTGATTATTGACTAAGTATTGTTAAATCACATAATCTAGTTTATGATTACTGTATTAGTGTTAATATAACTTTAATTGCTGTTATTAATCACTGTTACCTCACACTTATAAGACCCATACTTACAGGTTAAATCACTTACACTGAAATACCAAGACTATACTCTTTTAGCCATAAAACATTGACCAAGTCTGGGACTAGGAGTGGATCCATCCACACCCAGACTCCTCTGTGAGAAGGAGTTTAGAAAGCAAGCGTGTCCTTTCTGAACCTCATGACTCAACAGGAGGGCATTCCTTATACCTTTTCCCTAATCCCTGTGCACATCACCCCAACGCGATCCTGACTCAGTTTCCCGGCCTGACATCTATATAAATCACTCTCCCCAATCGCTGTTATAAATGATCCCCAAGCACCACTCTGACCCAATTTCCTTGGCACATTCCCTTCACGTAGTAAGTAACAGAGTGAACCTTGCCATCGAACTCTGTAAAGGTGTGCTTTTTACAAACACATATTAAAATCACTTTTCCTCATATCTTTGACAGTGATTCTTTAAGCGACCATTAAAACCTTGACCACTATCCCCTGCAACAAAGTGTCCGGCTGCAGGCTGGGAGCTGATGCCCACTGCAGGCACCCGCTTTCACTGTCTAGGGATCAGCCTGTTTCTTGCGTGAATGTCATACTTCCGGGTCTTTTATGTAGTAGTAGCTTTATCAGTATTTTTCCTCTGTCTTCTCCATTGAACCTAAGAAGAAATCGGAAAAAGAAATTGTATTCTGTTGCATGATCTGCTAAGATAATGAAATTACCCTGTATTTGGTTTGTGAAAGTGCTTTGAATTAGTGAGTTTACTGCAAAGAATTGAAATGTAAAGCCCTTAAGTTAGCTACCCAATACTCATGTTATTCTAGGAAACTTTGCTAGATATTCGTACTTTGGGCATCTGAAAACCTTTGGCAATGTGTCTTCACATCTGAAACTAAACTTAACCGTATATATCTGAAATGAAAGCAGAAGTCTGAAGCTAAATCCCAAATTTCACCTTCCAATAACCCCTTCTTCAAACCCCAGTCTCACCTTCAGCTTCTTTATTTATTTTCTTGGTGTCTGCATGCTTCCTGTGGGAATTATTTACTTGTGTTTCCCACCTGTAGACCTGTGCAATGGCAGGGAAGTCTTTATGTCTTTGGCCTTAAAAGTACTGTGTTGGCATGATTGCTGGTAGGATAATAATGAGGGAACTGTTGTTACATCCAGTGTCAGTGTGCGTTTTCAGTGGTTCTGAAACAAGTTATGGTTGCTTCCACTTCTTCCTATCAATATTCAATTTAAATTTAAATTTTAATGATGATTCCCAAGAGCTGTCATTTCACTGTTTGAGAAGTCTCCGCTTCCACTTGTCTCAAAGGCCCATGGAACCTGAACTAGATTTTGGGCTTGTTATGTAAAGTATTTCTGTCTCTGTAATTAAATTGAAGTCTGTATAAATGTCTATGGCACTGAAGTACTTATCTGAAAATGCTATGTAATTACATGAAAAAAAATGACAGCAGCTAAACCTACTGCATTCCCTACGCAGAAATGCAGCCTAAGTATGGACGTGGAAAGAAGAATAGCAACAAGCTTAGACATAAATAATTAATCTGAGTATTTTAACTGCATCAGTTACCATGTACATCAGTACATCTTAAGAGCCCTACAGTTTAAATTTATTGGTTTGGATTGCTAGTAAGAAATGTATTAGTCTTTTCCTTTCTGTTTCATAATTGAGCAATTCAGGCATTTAATTCTTGCTTCTAGTTAAATAAGTAATTTTAATTACAAAGTAATTGATTGAACAGTGTAAATACACTTCATTTCTAATTAATATGGATGTATTATGTAGTGTATTGTACCAATACATCTTTTGTTAATGTTTCTGTAGGTGCTCACACTCTGTTCACTGCAATGAATGGGAGTTTCTGGATGTCTTTTTGTTTCTTCAGAAAACATGATGTTAGAGCCCTAGGAAGTGGTATTCTAGCAGAATCATTAAAAGGATATGTTTTAACATGTTTTAACAAGATAAGGCTATTTTTAGCAAAAAAGCCCTGAAATTTTCCATGGGTTTCTTTAAGTATCTTTTAAATTTCAGTCAAAATGAAGACTAGAACTAAGGCTGGTTTTGGCTAATACCTTATGTGATACTTTCCAATACATATCAGCTATTTATAATATTTTTACTGAATTTGCTACCCCACTCTCCTCTTGGGCTGAGGAAATTTTTTATTAATGTCTTTTTTTTTTCAGAGTTTGCTATTAATAAGTATAAATTTGTTTTCTGCTTGTCTTGATGCTTCTGTGAAGAAGGCTATATTTAAGATTAAATCTGACAACCAACCTCGGCGCATATTGCCAGTAGTCTAACTCTAGAGGAGGTTTTTCTGCTTGAATATGCCAATCATTATATGCTGGCCTCTGTGTACGAGAGAGGAAAGGGTGAGCAGCAACGATTGTTGCTTGCATTTCAACACTTGAATGACTCTGTTTTCCCCTGCTGTCTCCAAACTGATTATTTCCCCTTCTTCGCCCAGTCACTTGAAAGGTATGGGTACCACACTCACTCTAGTGTTACCTACTTTCATTTTCATCTTCCTTTTGCCAGTAAGAACAAAATCTGATTTCCAGGTGCTCAAACAAAAGAAAAGGAAGTTTACTATTAATAGAAATAGATAATATACAGAACCATCAGATTGCTTTCTCTGTCTCCACAGAACACTATTGTGTTTGTTCACATGGCATACGTTTGCCTGCCTTTCTATTTTTGTCATCATATACTGAAGTATCTTAGTGCTTTGACATCAGTTTGCAGATTCAGCTTTTGAGGAAAGATTTCCTCATCTGTTCATATGACATCTGATATCTAGGATGTTACAACCCTGACTGTCTCTTTTGGATACTATAGTTATACAAATAACTGATGAATAAGACGTTGCCAAATACGTATTTGGATTCTGTGTTGGGAACACTTTCCTAAGATAATAGTTATCAAATAAGTCCTACAAGCAAACACGAAGGAGTCTTACAGAGGTTATAATTACCCTGTTTCATATGAAGGGAGAAATTTAAGTAAATCTGAGTACGTGGCAAATACTCCTGCCTGTAATTTTGCTTTAATCAGTCATATGAGGTAGACAGCTGCTCGGACAGTGCTTATTAGTAATGCTGAAATTACTAGTTCAGAAACTTTCTTACAGCATGCAGATAATTGCAAATAGTTTTCAGCATGATTTCTATTCTAAAAGAGAAATGGAGAAACCAAAAGAGAAGTTTCTTTCAGAAAAAGAGCTACCTGTTTATTTTATTTGAAGATTAAGTCAGGTGTAAGTAAATCTCTTTCACTTTTACTATGATTAGTTGCTTTCAGATTTTCCATGGTGAGCACATAAGACAGACTGCTGTAGACAGAAGTCCCCAGTTGTAAACTCGGTTCTATTTGGCAAATCTCTATAGCTGCACAGGATCTTACCCATTTTTGTCTGTAAGAATCAGGTCAAGATTTACTCTATGAAATTCAGACAGTCAAGGAATGTCCCCGTGACAGCTTTAGAGGATGTAGGTATCTTAAGCTCCTTTTGATTGTGCATTTTTCAATTGGCCTCGCTTTGCTTCTGTACTTAAAACATCACATTCTTGGTACAAGCTATAATTGATAAAGAGGTAAAGCTGAGTGATACTCTGCCAATCTAGAAAGGTCAATTTGCCTCACTTGACTGGAATGTCAGGGCAGCTGAGCCATTTATTCCCCATTTTCTTAATTTTCTAATTGTTTCTGTAGTATATTCCTCTCGATACTAGCAAAATGTTTTGTAATTGAATACTGCCAGTGTGAAACAGCCTATTATAACCTGGTCAGTGGTTTATGAGTTTGACGTTCTGAACACTGTCAACATTGCTTTCACAAAATATTGAAGATTATTCTTTACACCAAGTCACAAATAGCATTTTTTGGCCACAAATTTTATTTCTGGTGGAATCTCTGAAATCTTTACTTTCCCCATTGAATGCACAGCAGTAAACAGTCTATGAAATCTTGGATAATGAGTTATTCTGAAACTGTAGAAAAAATACACACATTAAGCAGTTAATTTCCAAGAATAAGAACTCAGAAAAACGCACATTTTAGAATACCATAAAACAAAACAAAAAACCAAGCAACCAAAAAGATTGATTGTGTTTTCTTCTTTGCTTTATCTGTGTGTGTTCAACTATTTTCCAGTAGTCTTGGATTAATAAACTGCAAATGCTGCAGACCCAAGCCTGTTAAATATGACAGTCATATTTTTATTTGACTTAAAGTCTTCTGCAGCATTATTTTGACACCGCTCTAGAAAGTTCACTGTAGAGCAGCCTCAGCAAAGTGACTGTGCCCTGATTTGATATCAAGTGCTCTTACTGATAGGATAACAGGAAATGGTCTGCTGGTGACATCTATTCTCTGTCTCTGGCAACTTACTACTGTTGTTCAACTGCAGTCTGGATTGCAGTTTAAATGTATGCCAGAGCACACACAAAGTTCTGGGAAGGTTCTTCAGGGAAGTTCACAGAGAATTTCTTGGTACTCAGATGGTACAGCTGAAGAAATTGATTTCCCTTTCTCTTTCCTGTCCTGCTTAAACACACACTGTTCCCAGCACTGCCAGTACACATGCCTGGGATTTGCTTTTCCAGTGAAGGTGGCATATGCCTGTCTGCTGTAGATGGTAGAATCTGCCTCCACAATTACATAATGTGACACTGACAATGAACTGAAAATAAGGCTATTAATATTCAGAGAGCTAAAAATTGCTTCCATCGTATTTCCTTAAACTGCTGTCATTGCTTTGTACAATACAAACCCTTACATTAATATTCAAGGAAGTCATTACTGCTGCGTCTCTTAATACCACCCTCCCCGCCCCACAAAAAATGTACTTGAAATTGTCTCTTATGCAATCTTTCTATTTAGAATCTGGTGTGAGATTGATGTTATATAATCACATCTCACTTAAAAGTATAATTAAATCCCATATTTTCCATATAATGGAAAGAGCAGAGCCTCTAAAATGTCTCAGAGGAATCAGTCAGCAGAACTGCTGAATATATACAATAAATGGTCTTCATTTTCTCTGTTAATTGGTGTTTTTGGGGCTATAAACTGTTTTCCATCTGTAAAAATAAGAAATAAATTCCCTCATTATGGCAATGCACAGAAAAAATGCTTTATATCATGATAATGAAAAACAGCTGAAATTACTTTCTCTGTTGCAGTTTCTATGATTTAATAAGCATGACAAGTATGAAGGGGAAAAAAAAATGTGTCCTTTCCACTACTGAGATAACTCACTGAATACAATGACAGTATGACAGTGAAGAACTTTACATAGCACATGCTGGCGCACACAGCGTATCAGTAAAGTCAATATTGTGAAATGGCCAACTGCTAACACTTATTTAATAGCAAAAGGATACTTTGTGAGAAACTTAAAAAATACTTTCTTCTAATCTCTTTACCTCATCAATTACGTCTCATTATTGTGATATAAATCACCTAATTTGGTTTACATTTATTACATTTCAATTTAACCTACATATAGAATGTGACTCCTCCCTCATCCCTGTTTTCATTGCCCTGTCTTTTGGAAAGAGGTACGTTTGTGGCCTTTAAGAAACAGCAATTTTCCAATATTGCTTCTAAGTAAGATAGCTGTGGTGGAAAAAACAGTAGGAGGGAAAAAGCATCCCAAGAAATGGGATGCTTGTGCTTTGGTCAAGGGAGCAACTGACTAGTATTGTAGCTGGCTTTAACCCACATGTTGGGGTTTCCTGATGACATAACATTAACATAGATCAGGAAAACCTACATTAAGAACTGCTAAAGAAGAGAGAGAGAGATTAAAAGAGAGGGAAACAAGGAAGAACATGCAATAAATAATTATTTAAATGAAAAGTAATAGATCCATTCAGAGAAATGCAGAAGAAAGAGAGTTAAGAAGGTTATGTGACTATTTGTGAAGATGGAAGACAGAAGTAAGAAATTTAAAAAGCAGTAGTACAGTCTTCTTTTCTGATCACAGTAGTAATTTTACTACATGCCAGTTTCTGAAGTCGTATTTGTGATAAGTAGCACAGATTAATTTACAAAACAGTTATGCAATGACAATGTCTCATTCAACTAGCCTGCTGACAACTCCAAAAATGAGGACAGTGTTTCAGTTCTCTGGCTTTTTTGGGGGCAGGGGGGAACTGGCTCTAAAACACTGGGGTTTTCAGTTACTGTAGTTGTGAAAAAAAATTTGAACCGAATAAAGAAATTAGATTCTGACTTACAAAAAAGATGCAGAGAAGGAACAGCTTTGATTCTTGGCATCCGTTCTTGTCCAGAACTGCTTAAAGCTGAGTACGTAGGCTGTCACTACAGACAAACAACATGGGTGTACTGCACATTATTTGCATTATTTGTTTTGGCAAGTAATCTCTACAAGAGGCATAGAACTCCTGGAGACCTAATGTTCCAAAAGAATTACCTTGTCATGGGTTGTTAATTTGGGCACTTTAGAAATCAGTAAAAAGTGAAGAGCATGGAAGAAGTATGCATGGGGGAATACTTACTAAGACTAGCTCTGCTGACTTGAAAGGGAGGAAAAAAAGTCATGAACAGAAATCAGAACATAGACATAGAAATATGGGATACAAAATGTAGTGCTGCTAAGAGTTAACTTAGTGAATTATGGTTAGATAATAAAAGACAGTACAGGGCAGGTCTGTGAAACCAATGGACAGTGAAACTTTTTTAGTTTCTGAAATGCAGCTCCACGCTCTAAGGGTATGAATTAATGATACATTACAATGCAACTAATTTGGTAGGAAATCATGTTTGCGTTACCCTTACGAAGTTCTATGGATGAACAGTACTGGAATGGATGTCACAAGAAAATAAGCAGATGTCATCTCATTTTAAGAATAACACAAAGTATATTGATCAAAGCATAAGTACTGTGGAAATTGAAGTCAGTATTTTTTTCTGTATTTGTGAAGTTGAGGGAGATGCTATATTCTTAAGTGATAGCACAACTAGTCACAGAGGAATTTGTCTTAGTAAGTTTTGTTGCTTCTGCTTTTTATTTCTGTTGTTTGGGATCTTAAACAGAAGGCAATTTGTCCTTATAATATTAATGTTTGACCTTGAACTGAAGGGGTTGCTTCAGCTCAGAATTTTCCCCATGCAATCTTATTGGCTTACATTTCTCAAAAGCTAGGTATTTTAACACACCTGAAAGATAAACAGAAAACCTATATAGCTGCTTTCAGAAAGCAATGAGTCACGGTTTCTCGTATCCAGTGATCATGAGTATTGTCACAGTTTCTTTATTGCTTACTTTGTTCATATGGAGAGAACTAAAATAAGTCTTGGGTTTCAAAATAGGAGAAAGGAGGAAAGAGGGAAACAGTATTTTTCCAGGGGCTTCAAGTGATCCCTCAAGCATACTTGAGTGTTCCAGAGCACTTTGTGGAGTCTTCTTCTCTGGAGATATTCAAAACCTGCCTGGATGCATTCCTGTGCAACCTGCTCTGGAGGCACCTGCTTTAGCAGGGGGGTGGACTAGATGATCTCTAGAGGTCCCTTCCAACCCCTACCATTCTGTGATTCTGTGATACATTTCAATGTATTTAAAAATTCTCAGATGGAGAATTACTTCAATTTCTTCCAGTATGCATCCATTTTTTTCTCTTTGAGTTTGTCTCATGTTAGCAGAAAGCAGGATGTCAGACCACATAACTCATTCTAATTGCATATATTGCAATTAGAATGCTAATTATGGGTAAAAGTGTAGCTTCCTGTCTTTTTCAAAGGCACTGTCCTGGGAAGGGATGGAGTTACTATTTCAAAGCNCAGGGCAGGTCTATGAAACCAATGGACAGTGAAACTTTTTTAGTTTCTGAAATGCAGCTCCACGCTCTAAGGGTATGAATTAATGATACATTACAATGCAACTAATTTGGTAGGAAATCATGTTTGCGTTACCCTTACGAAGTTCTATGGATGAACAGTACTGGAATGGATGTCACAAGAAAATAAGCAGATGTCATCTCATTTTAAGAATAACACAAAGTATATTGATCAAAGCATAAGTACTGTGGAAATTGAAGTCAGTATTTTTTTCTGTATTTGTGAAGTTGAGGGAGATGCTATATTCTTAAGTGATAGCACAACTAGTCACAGAGGAATTTGTCTTAGTAAGTTTTGTTGCTTCTGCTTTTTATTTCTGTTGTTTGGGATCTTAAACAGAAGGCAATTTGTCCTTATAATATTAATGTTTGACCTTGAACTGAAGGGGTTGCTTCAGCTCAGAATTTTCCCCATGCAATCTTATTGGCTTACATTTCTCAAAAGCTAGGTATTTTAACACACCTGAAAGATAAACAGAAAACCTATATAGCTGCTTTCAGAAAGCAATGAGTCACGGTTTCTCGTATCCAGTGATCATGAGTATTGTCACAGTTTCTTTATTGCTTACTTTGTTCATATGAGAGAGAACTAAAATAAGTCTTGGGTTTCAAAATAGGAGAAAGGAGGAAAGAGGGAAACAGTATTTTTCCAGGGGCTTCAAGTGATCCCTCAAGCATACTTGAGTGTTCCAGAGCACTTTGTGGAGTCTTCTTCTCTGGAGATATTCAAAACCTGCCTGGATGCATTCCTGTGCAACCTGCTCTGGAGGCACCTGCTTTAGCAGGGGGGTGGACTAGATGATCTCCAGAGGTCCCTTCCAACCCCTACCATTCTGTGATTCTGTGATACATTTCAATGTATTTAAAAATTCTCAGATGGAGAATTACTTCAATTTCTTCCAGTATGCATCCATTTTTTTCTCTTTGAGTTTGTCTCATGTTAGCAGAAAGCAGGATGTCAGACCACATAACTCATTCTAATTGCATATATTGCAATTAGAATGCTAATTATGGGTAAAAGTGTAGCTTCCTGTCTTTTTCAAAGGCACTGTCCTGGGAAGGGATGGAGTTACTATTTCAAAGCATTATGAGGAAGAATCTCCAAGATAGTGGTGTCAGTGAGATATCATAAAATATCCATTATTTTTTAACTACTATGTGTATGCTGCTTATCCATGTTAATATAAGAAATTTCAATATAGTGGTTTGAGATGTGTCTAGCAATCTGATATTTAGGTGTTTTCAGAAACTTGTTCAGATGTGATGATCACTGAATTAATCACATGGAACTGAAGAAGATTGTAAGCGCAGAGGTCCTTGAAGTTACTCGAAAGACTTCACAAACTTGTGAAAGTTTGAGGGGTTTTTCTGTGCCCTGAGGACTATGCATAGGATACGTGGGCATTTGTAAGTGCTCTCACAGAATTTGAATGGATGAAATGTGTCAGAGCACTGCTGCTAAAACATTGTCAGCAGAGAGCACACCTGTCTGCAAAGCTGGGGCAAAATTTTGTGCCACATACAGACTAAGTGCCACATACAGACTATGTGCCACATACAGACTAAGTACTTAGTATGTGTGGCGTACTTGCTAATTGGAAAATGACATATTTGTACATTAGTGGGTTACTTCTTATCTTCAAAAACCTCAAAAGTAATGAAGTGGAAATAATAAAATCAGAAGATGTGAAGATTCTTACTCATTTGTGGGGTGAGGGAGATATTATTTTGTTCTAGTAGCTATTACACTCAGAAACACATTCTTGTTTGATTACTTTTCTAGTTTTTAATGAATACTTTACAGAGAAAGAAACAATGGAAAAATTCTCTCACTTCCTTGCACTAACTTATTTCTCAGAGGGTTTGAACAAAACATATTATGAATGGTAAAGACATTGATATCTTATTTGAATGAATATCAAATATCAAGACTTACAAAGTGTCTGACAGGCTTATCTGTAATGTCATCTGTTTGGGATGTGCTTTTTGGGACTTTTTGTGTTATGTTACTGTTTGGGATGTCTGGAAGCCAAGAGATATGTGCAATGTTGCTAAGCTTAGAGTCTGGTTTGCACCGTGTGAACGTCCAGGCCTCAGGGTGGCCACGCTGGTGTAAATAAGGTGCTCTATCCATGGTAGTAAAAATTTTTGGCTGAGGGTTTGCTTCAAGTTGGTCCCAGGCCTCTTGGAATGGATCAGGGAGGCATGGATTAAGCTGAATAAGGAAAAAAAATCCTTCAGTGTGTTCTCTCCAGAGGACAGTGAAAATCACAGCACTGTTGACTATATTTTAAATTTATCACAGTTACTGTGCTTTCTTTGTGTTAAATTGGACACTTCTTGAGCTGGGAAGAAAGAAATACTTTGGGGACAATGCACTGTGAGAAAAAGATGAACACTAGAAATTTGGTAGTTGGATGCTTATGTATACTTGCACATGCCCTTCTTAGCTTTTTCCCAATGTTTTTCTTGCTCAGCAGTCTTCATGTGAAATTTTGCTGCTCACTTATAATATGTTCTGGCTGACTGGAAATAGACATATTTTGTCCTTTATTTGCCTCTGATCTTCACAAATGTCCTTCAGAAGTGAAATGGCTTCCCTAAGGCATGAGCCAACTCCATGACCTTTTCAATGTACTGAACATGTTCAGGAGACAAAGACACCAACCTGACTTTGATGAGAAATTAGGTACTTTTTGTTAAAATCAAAACATATGACTGGTACTCTTCCCCATCCCCACTCCTGCCCCCTACATCTTAGCAGTATTTATGGAATTGCTATTTTAGTAGAGGTTATTCTTGCTTTTTTGCACATTGAAACAGGATTTCTTCACTAAATGAGGTAAAAATATTCTGGTATATGTCTTCTTGTGCAAAGCATTTGACACTGTTGTGCACAACATCCTTGTCTCTAAACTGGAGAGACTTGATGGGTGGTCCACTCAGTGGATAAGAAATTTAGTGGATGGTTATGCTCAAAGAGTAGCAGTCAATGACTTGATGTCCAAGCAGAGACCAGTGACAAGTGGCGTTTCTCAGATGTTGGTATTGGAACCACCACTGTTGAACATCTTTGTCAGTGACAAGGACAGTGTGACTGAGTGCACCCTGAGCAAGTTTGCTGATGACACCAAGCTGTGTGGTGCAGTCAACACGCTGAAGGGAAGGGATACCATCCAGTTGGACCTTGACAGGCGTGAGAAATGGGCCTG
>VZSC01002833.1:0-117558 GCA_013398225.1 Steatornis caripensis
CCTGCCTCCACCACAGATTTGTTGATCCCACCTTCTCCTCTTAACCTGCTTCCTCATTCTCTTTTCCCAGGCCCAAGGCCACCTGCAATTATGACCCTGCTCAGGGCCAGGGGAGACAGCTCCAGGCCAGCAGGTACAGACCTTGCAAATAAATGCAAGCACAGAGAGCACCCTGAGGTCCTTTTGGTGAAGAAGAAAAGTGTTTTCTTTGCTTTTCACTGTTTTCAGCTAGGTGCGTTTTCAGAAAAGGACCTTACTATTCAGGAGCCTTCCACTAGTTTTTAGGGTGTCCTGAGGAAGGTAGGAGTGGGCAGAGCAGAGACCCTTGGAAGGTGCCTGGGTCGTGATGCTGCTGAGAGGAAGGCATCCAGAGCTGCAAGTGCTGGGTTTTACTGCTGTGGGACTGGCTCGGGCCATGGCATGACCATTTCCCAACACAGTGAGCAATTGCCCCAGGGGCAGTAGGGCTGCAGACTGTCAGTGCACCTCTCAGCTGCCCTTTGCTGGCCACATGTTGCCCTCAGGTTGCTGTTTGAAGACACCTGGTGCACACTGAGCTCTCCTGGGATAGGTACTGTGGGAGGAATGAACTGCAATCCTCAGCAAGCTGTCTGGTAACAACAACAAAAACCCCAAAAGCAAAAATAATAATAATAAAAAAAAACCAAAAAGAAATCCAAAAAAGCCAGGAAGGGAAAAAAGTCTTCGTGCTACATATGGCTGAGAACATCTGAAAGTAGGCACCAATTCATCACCATAGAATGAACTGGGATTCCCAGTCATTAATAGTACTGCTCAGCATCTACTGTTATAGAACTCTTCCCAGCAACTAACAAATATTGTAAAACCTTCTTCAAGTAGGATAAAAATTTCCATGTGACATTAACTGGTTTGGGGTTTATCTTTTTTTAAAAAATAGTTTAAGTTGAAAGATGGAGCATCCCCTGATACCCACGTCAACCTCCTCATCCAAGGTGAAAAAAGCTTCGCTGCTTAACTATCTTCTCCTGCTTATATGCTGAGCAACCAGGGCATCCTGGCTCTGTTGCCACATTAGGACACTTTGCTGAGCCACATGTCCATGTTGAATCTCCTGGTTTTCTTGAAATCAGAGCATCTTTTTCTGATCGTGGATTTTGCAAGAAGTTTCTCCTCACTCTGTGCCTGCAGTGTGTTTGCAGACATGGTCCTCAGGACAGGTCTAGTCATTGTCGACTTTCTTGTCTGCTGCCTCACTCAGGCACCAGAGCATCTGTGGAACCCTTACTGGCGATGGCGGAGCTGCCGTTTTAAACTTCAGACTAAAACTAACAGTTTAGTTTGGATTGATTTTTATTTTTCACTTGGATAGCTGAAATGTAAACTATTGTCCACTTTAACTGAAGAGAAAATGTCAAAGTAATGGTGTATCCATGAAGAAAAACACCCTTCTTTATGTGTGTTTGAGATCTAATTACTCAAAGACTTTTCTCAGCTGTTGTGTGCTAGCTCTACAGTGCCTTGAGAGTGGTTTGAAACTGTAGTTGCTTTTCAAGAAGGAAAAGACTCTTGGCTACTATTCCAATCATTGATGTTGCTCAGTCCTATGTAAAGCGAGCATTGATCAGGATTACTCTATTTCAAAGAAATGCCAGTAGACATATTTAAAACAGGGCAACAAAGTGCCAAAACATACACTTATTATAATTCAAATTACATTTACTCCTTCCTTACAATGGTATAAAGTGGAGTTAAGTGCATAGATGCGCTAGTCAAGAAGAAAAATCCTGTGATTCATCTTTTGCCATGCTGAGTTTTGTCTACATTCCCCCCACTCCAAGGAACTCTAAAAGTTTCTGGTAGAAAAGCGCAGAGGGCAAAGCCAGGTCCCTATTTGCTAAGTAGAGTGGCTGAAGACCACCACTCCTGCAGGGAATCAGCTATGGTCCTTGAGAGGACATTGAGGTGTATCGCCACCCATGAAAGCATCTGCACACAATCTGTGAACTTCCTTAAACCAAAAAAGCTACTCAGATTTGACTGCATCCCAACAGAATGACCTTAGGAGCTGATATTAAATGCTTGTTGTTCCATGTTGGTCTCGGTTGTGCCTGCTGACCAATATTTTGGAAACACTTTTGAGCAATTTTCTAGGACTGCACCCATGGAAGGTGTCTCTCATAGTGGCAGCCTCACTGCAGCCAGCCTGGGGGATGGGTCTTTAGCACAGTGGAAGATATTTCCTCTGTCACTGTAAGAACTGTTTTCAGATGAGATTATAATCACTATGCTTTGGTTTGTGTGGTTTTTTGTTTCAGAACGGGAAGAAAACTCAGCAAGCCAGCATAAGCTACCCTTGGGTTTGAGATGGCTCCATCTTTCCAGTCAAACCTCATCTTTGCTGTGACCCAATGCAACACCTTAGCAAGTCTGGAGAGCAACAAGCTGCTCCCCAGAAACTCTGTACCTCCCAGACTTGCTCAGAATGAGGGCAAAAATAAACAGCCAACAGGTACTAGCACATATGCCGACTCGGAGTGGCGCAAAGGCATAGTGCATGTTGAAAAGGCAATGCGGCAGTGCCACATCCAGCTGCAGTTACAGAGAAACTGTTAGAAGCACCACAAAACTATCCCATCTTTCCTGCACCTCTTTGATGCTCCCTAATCGGTTTAAGGTTTTGGGAGGGACAGTAGCTCTTACTTACAATATACAGTTTATAAATATATATATAACATAATTGAATAGAAATAATTTTATAAAACACTTAGGCATCATTTCAGTGAAAACACTGAAAGAGAGAAAATGCTTCATTTTGGATACAAATATAATTTCTGTAAAGCTGTTGCTATTGAACAAGTTTTGACAGCTGTCAGAACTGACAGCCAGTGGTACTTCCACTATTACTTTTATAAACATACAGGAGCTTTTAAAAATTAAAGTATCCTCTTCCAGCTGTTGTAGTTATGAGGATGAAGTTACAACTTGTACGATTCCTCAGCTCTTAGTTCTGCCATTTGATCTGCATGTTCCTGGAAGGGTTGCAATGTGAAAAAATTGCTTAGAAAATAAACGAGGTAACAACTTCTGTCCATTGGTAGTTACTCTGAAAGTCCACCGACTTCATGCGCGATAATTTCAAGTTGACCTTAGTTCTTCAATTTAAAGGAAGAAAAACCTTTTTAAATTCATATTCTTGANCTGGAAGGATTGCAATGTGAAAAAATTGCTTAGAAAATAAATGAGGTAACAACTTCTGTCCATTGGTAGTTACTCTGAAAGTCCACCGACTTCATGCGAGATAATTTCAAGTTGACCTTAGTTCTTCAATTTAAAGGAAGAAAAACCTTTTTAAATTCATATTCTTGATGAGAATCACATTATTAGGTTGAATCATAGAAAGGTTTCGGTTGGAAAGGACCTTAAAGATTATCTAGTTCCAGCCCCCACTGCTATGGGCAAGGATACCTTCTACTAGATCCGGTTGCTCAAAGCCCCATCCATCTGGTCTTGAACACTTCCAGGGAGGGAACATCCACAGCTTCTCTGGGCAACATCTGTCAGTGTCTCACCATCCTCATCATGAAGAATTTCTTCCTAATATCTAATCTAAATCTCCCCTCTTTCAGTTTATAAACCATTACCCCTCATCTATCACTACACTCC
Organism: Steatornis caripensis; assembly: GCA_013398225.1. Taxonomy (NCBI): domain Eukaryota; kingdom Metazoa; phylum Chordata; class Aves; order Caprimulgiformes; family Steatornithidae; genus Steatornis; species Steatornis caripensis. Next base: position 3,646 of record VZSC01002833.1, read on the forward strand.
CTGATAAAGAGTCCCTCTCCATTTTTTCTGAGGACCCTTTTAAGTACTGGAAGGCTGCTATAAGGTGCCCCTGGAGCCTTCTCTTCTCTAGGCTAAACAATCCCAAGTCTTTCATCCTGTCCTCATAAGGGAGGTGCTGCATCCCCCTGCTCATCTTCGTGGCCCTCCTCTGGACTCTCTCCAATAGGTCCATGACTTTCTTGTGCTGAGGGCCCCACAGCTGAACACGTAGTACTCCAGGTGGGGTCTCATGAGAGTGGAGCAGACTGGGAAAATCACCTCCCTTGACCTGCTGGATGCAGCAAAGGATGTGATTAGCTTTCTGGGTTTCTAGCACATATTTGTGGTGTAGGTTTGTAGTTCCCTGGGTCTTCCTTTTTTCCCTTTTTAAAAATGGGAGCTATGTTTCCCCTTTCCAGTCACCAGAATTTCACTAGTCTGCTGGGACTTCTCAAGTATGATAAATAATGGCTTAGCAACTTCATCTGCCAGTTCCCTCAGGACACTCAGATGCATCTCAACAGGCCCATGGACTTGTGCACATACAGGTAACCTTAGGTGGTCTTGAACCTGATCTTCTCCTGTGGTGGACATTACTTCATTGTGAACACAGCACATAGATCTCAAGGTTAATTGTTACTTCTGCACAGGACAAGCTACTTTTGCCCAATTTTCCGTTGAAAGATGGCTTTGTTTTCTGCAGTATGGTATCTAGAAGGCACTGTTCTCATACAGCAAGGAAAAGCAGAGATGTCTGTGGAAAATGTTTTAATTCTTTTCCAAGAGAAGAAAAAATCCATATCCAAAAACCAGACAACCAGAGCTACTTTAATAAGTCAGTGGTTGAGTGTAGACAACTTAGAAGGAAATCAATTATAATCTCACTTTTGAAAAATCTGTCCTTATTCAGTGAAGCATAGTTAAATTGCATCAACCTCACCTAACCCAGTCATCCTTATATNACAGGTCCATGGACTTGTGCACATACAGGTAACCTTAGGTGGTCTTGAACCTGATCTTCTCCTGTGGTGGACATTACTTCATTGTGAACACAGCACATAGATCTCAAGGTTAATTGTTACTTCTGCACAGGACAAGCTACTTTTGCCCAATTTTCCGTTGAAAGATGGCTTTGTTTTCTGCAGTATGGTATCTAGAAGGCACTGTTCTCATACAGCAAGGAAAAGCAGAGATGTCTGTGGAAAATGTTTTAATTCTTTTCCAAGAGAAGAAAAAATCCATATCCAAAAACCAGACAACCAGAGCTACTTTAATAAGTCAGTGGTTGAGTGTAGACAACTTAGAAGGAAATCANAAGCCACTTTTGCCCAATTTTCCATTGAAAGATGGCTTTGTTTTCTGCAGTATGGTATCTAGAAGACACTGTTCTCATACAGCAAGGAAAAGCAGAGATGTCTGTGGAAAATGTTTTAATTCTTTTCCAAGAGAAGAAAAAATCCATATCCAAAAACCAGACAACCAGAGCTACTTTAATAAGTCAGTGGTTGAGTGTAGACAACTTAGAAGGAAATCAATTATAATCTCACTTTTGAAAAATCTGTCCTTATTCAGTGAAGCATAGTTAAATTGCATCAACCTCACCTAACCCAGTCATCCTTATATATGTGGCCATATCAGTGAAACTAAACAAATAGTTAAAGACAAAGATACACTTACAAGTCTTTTTAATAAAGACGACTATCTGCCCTCAATGTAAAGAACAGTTTATTTTATACCTGCTGATAATTATGCATGCACTCAGATACTATAGTAAGAACAAGCCTAAACTAGACTAAAAGTTGGCTGCTTGACATAGTCGTTCATAATACTTCTTTTACATTAAAAAAAGGGAAAAAACCTGCTAATTATTTTCAAGGCGTTGCAGAGGAAAACCAGCACATTCATTGCACTCTTACACTGGGAGAAATACTCCATTCGTTTTTTGTTTCACCGGGTTTACTTTTTCACTGTCATCTCTCTTGTTATTCCTGGTTTAAGATGGCCAGTATTTCATTTGGCAGCGTGAATATGTAGTGGCAAGGAGAAGCACTCTCCAAAGCTGAGCTATTTCTCTACTATAACACAAGGCATGTATTTTATGACTGCCTCATCTTTGCCATAATAGCCCTCCTCACTCCACCGAAACATCTCAACTTACGTCTCCGCTTTCTTTAGTAAGATATAACTTGGACAATCAGTCTTGATTTAATTTTTGGTGGATGAACACTGCTGAGATTAAAAGATTTAAGACAAAGAAGTGTCGTGCCTGAACAAGCTAGAAAAGCTTGGATGTGCAATTACTTTGAATTACGATATGAAAATATTAAATAGCAACTAACTCATTTTACTTTGTAATTACATTCACGTTTATTGCTGGTTTTCCTTACAGATATTCTTCATTTGTTTTTATTTAGCCCAAGAGGTACCCGTCATATATACCATCTAGTGGGACAATGTAAGTGGCCACCAGGATTTTTCATAGCTCTTTTATCTGATAAAGGCTACGAAATTGGTATGATCTAGAATCATTAGTCAAACTACTCTTTAACCAGAGAGGAATCCAACCAGCACTCATGCAGCGTGTGGTGTGCCCACTTGACGCAAGTGTACCTCATTTAAAGAGAGCACAAAGTTGATTTAGCTTTGAAAAAGAGGCATTGAATCACTGAATCTCCTCCTGGCAGCTCTAAATGATGCTCTTACACAGACATCAGCTAAGAAGTACATAACAATAGTCAAAGCTTGCCTTTTTCATGAATTCTCTTCAGATAGCTATAAACTCCGCACAATTTAGGAGGCTATGAGAGGCTAAAAAGCTTTACTAGAGGGAAAGTATTTATTTAAGGACGTAACAGACTTTTCCTTAACAAGTCAGTTCGCTAATGCAGGCAAACCAGTTTGTCACATGCTCGCTTAAGGAGAAAATCAAGGGAGATGGGAAATCTTCCTTCTCCATAGCTAGTTGGGTTCCCCTGCCTAACATGATTGGTTTTATAGAAATATGCCCCTCACTTCTAATGGCAAGAGGTTTAAGTGCAATGAACAGACAAGGCAGCATACTAGTTCGTTTTCTTTTACTATAGACACATTTTCTTTTAAAATCTTACTGTATCTTACCGATAGATCAGGTTATTTTGCACTTTTCCTCACTACTGTAATGTTTCCTACTAAAATTACTTAAGGTCTGACACAATTTATGTAATAGTGTCAGACACACAATCACAGAACAAAATTGCAAACTAAAGAAAGGGGGGGAAGTCAATCTCTGAAAAGAAATGAAAATAAAAGGTCAGTGCAACCATGAACCACTTTCTACATAAATTTACTTGTAAGCCATTTGTGAACAATTTGTTCATTATTCAAAGTCATTAATCTACACTTTCCTTGTAAAAAGTTGCTAAGATTTGGACTCTTTGTGACTGCTCATGGAGGTCATTAGGTATGACTGACCCTTCCTCATTAAAGGTTCACGCCATGCAGCTCTCATCCTACAAGTGTTCTGAAACACTGTTTCACAGCTAGTGGTTTTATCAAACATTCCTACTAGGAAAATACTGTCTTTTTTTTTCATAAATTTCAGGGGAAAAAACACCATGAAAGCTTACAGATACTACCAAATTGATTTTTCTTTTTAAGCACTGTGTAGCTGGTTTAAAAAGAGGCTTGCAACATTAATCCAACTCTACGCGTAACACTCACTTCCCCAGCCTACAAAATTTCCATCCTTTTCTGTTTCTGACATCCTCAGATGTTAAAAAAAAATCTCCCATGAATCTATGGCCTATTGTAACTAGACCTACAGCAGTCATAGCATGCTATGATCAAATTGCTTTTTGTTAGTGTTTGTCCAACAGCAGAATGTCATACAACAGCAACGCAGTGGTCTGTTAGGCAAATCAATAGAATACGACATACAAAAGAGTAGTTGGTGTTGGCAAAGGGAACCACCACTAAAAATAAAATTTAAAAAAATCAACACCTGTTACAAATATTTCATACTCATATGAAATACTCATTTCGTATTCCTTCACTCCCTTTAATCAAGACTTTTGACAGGGTAATTATAAAAGGTTTTAATTTTTTTTTTAATTAGGCAAATTTCTTACTCATAAACCTGCATGCTAAAGGCATTCTACTGGACACACTTAAATAGTTCAGTGATGCTCAGATGTGAAGTAATTTAAGAAGGGAGAAGAGACATGGTGAAAGCAGGTTGCCTGGGAGATGGCTTACCTCAAAACAGCCTGTAAAGGAGCACACGTCAGGGCAGAGAGGCGAAGTCAGTCTTCATAGCCCTAGGCTTAATTGATGTGTATTCGTTAAGGGATTTAGCGGTTGGTGCTGTACAGGTTCATGGAAAGTGCAGTATACCAAGTTCATACTTGACTCTAATGCTTCAGTTTGCTCAGTCCTGACTTTCAATAGCATTTTAAACAATCCTCAGACTTGCTACTGGATGAAAAAGGAGCTATCTGGAAGCATATTATGTTTGACTGACCCCAAAATATCTACCACAAGAGATGAGGTAACCCTGGAAGTACTTGCTATAGGAACTTGCTATGATTCACATTTCAAACAAGGAATGTTTCAGCAAGTAAACAACAACTCGTTGGATTAAAGAAGTTCAAGGTTCCCTGTGCCTTTATCTAATTCCTACTTCATTTTTGCAGTGGAATATTAATCCATGGAATTGATTCTGAACACGATTTCGTAACGTCTGTTTTGTTGCGTAAACCTTCTCAGCTCCGTGGCTCTGTATCTGACTCTTAATTCCACTTGTCTCTTTTCTCCTCTTCATCCTGAAAGCTATGCCATCAAGATTTTAAGATGGCAAATTCCAGGAAAATAAAACACAGGCTTCATTCAATTTGTTAATGATAAATATTTTTCCTACAGGAATTTTCACCACAGCTTGCAAAAGTCAGAAGGTCTCAGCAGTGTATCATAAGATCAACAAAAGCAGGAGTAAATGCACCAACATATAGATAAGAGTATAATGCAACTCATTATATGCACAGATAGAAACCCAAAGGCATGTCAGCATCACTGTATTTTATGGGTAATTTAACAGTCTGGAGTCCTATGCAGTATGAACTCTAATAACACTGGATTTAAGGGGAGGAAGACTGAATATCAGCTTTGCTAAATAGAGTTTTGATGGAAAGAGCAAATCTTACTTGCAAATGTGTCAAATTTGGAGTATGGTTCCTACCAATAAAGATAAGGGTAACATCCATTAAGGAAGCTGAAACATTTCTCTTTGACATTTTAAGCAAAATGTTTCATGCCAGAAATATGACTTATTTGTAAAAGTCCTGATTTTTAATTTTAAACCAATAATTCCTTTTAAAAGAACATACAGAAATATGATTAAGCAGAAGGTTACTAAAAGCTGAAAGAAAAATTTTGTTTCAACCTAGGAAGAATTTGTATTGATGCAAATTTGTACTTTTCATTTCGGTCAAAATCCTCCAAAAGTTCTGGTTTTGTTTGACCTTAACCACAACATTTTCTTGAACTTTTTTGCTCTCTGAACTATTACTTCTCCAGTTCTATATGCAAGGGTTTTGATTTGTGTATTTTAACTGTGAACTATATTGTACAAGATAAAGTCTGTAAGAAGACGTAGTGCCTTTTATTAGAGTGATGGACAAGCTGACACATGTCTAGGATCTTCCTCTGACTATATTTCAGGCATGAAGTGGGTCAGAAAGCTCATCTATTATTTTCCCCTATGTAGTCATCTGGTTTAATAAAATACATTTTATTACATAATAAAAAAGTCTTTGCTTCTTGTATCTTTTGATAATCCCAACTTCAACACGATCACCACCACAAATCGTCATACATAATAGGACTTCAGAAAATTAGAAGATTTGGTGGCTGAAATTCTGAGATATCCTCTTTCCACTGATCCACATTTTTATTTACTGTGCTTTGCCCTCTATATACTTATTCTCATTGCACTGTTATCCTGGGAAGCTGCATTAATAAAACAAAAATATATTAAATATTGAATCTGAAGACTTCAGGATCCCAGGGATTTGTCATTTCCCGCCCTCAGTACTTGCAGGATGGTGTCAACCCTGTTATTACTGATGTGATTATTCTCATAGGGACCTTACACAGGTTGAGGAAGCAATACTAGTTCCATTTTACAGATGAGAAATGGAGGTCCAGAGAGATCTCTTGATTTGGGTCATGGGACACATCTATGACAGTGTAAGAAACCAAATATATTGGTTTCTTGCTATAATTTTCTGCTTTCATAACACACTCTTAGGTCCACCAAAACTATTTGCAGGCTGAAGCTAAATCACATAAATAGTTTCTGCACCCTACCTCCGACTTCCTTTGCATTTGTACATGCCAGTTGTATTGTCAAACATTTTGATACCTTTTATAAAGCATTGTGAAACTATGTTCTATTTAGACCATCAGAAAGGATGGTTTACTAATTTTTTTTTGATGTCAGAATGTTAATAATAATAAAACAATATTTTATTTCAAGGTAAACTGCTTATATCTGCTTGACCTTTAAAAGAAGTGGTCAATCATTTGCAATGCCATTGACACAAGCTTAGGATTTGGAGGGTGGGTGTTAATGTCTCAGCCACCAAATGTTCTTGGCTTCCATTAAATGAAACAGCTCTTCCAAGATGGATAAGTGGAGCCTTTGGGGAGAAATCTTACTTCCACATTTCATGGGAAAATGTGAGAAGTTGTACTGTCACATTAAATAGCTCACACTCTAAAAAAAAAAAAAGCGTGTTTCCAAGCATTTGTCCATTACCAGGAAACTGGGGGAGGGGGTGGGAGGATGTTTGCATCTGGCTCCTCTGGAGAAAAAAAAAGAAAACGCAAGATGGAGACTACTCTGTGTTACTAAGGTAGAACTTATGGGACACATGCAGAAGGTTATTTTAAAAGACACGTCACGTTCCATAAACTGTGAGTGCATGTGTTTGTNAGAGTGTTTCCAAGCATTCGTCCATTACCAGAAAACTGGGGGAGGGGGTGGGGGGATGTTTGCATCTGGCTCCTCTGGAGAAAAAAAAAGAAAACGCAAGATGGAGACTACTCTGTGTTACTTAGGTAGAACTTATGGGACACATGCAGAAGGTTATTTTAAAAGACACGTCACGTTCCATAAACTGTGAGTGCATGTGTTTGTCACTCCATATGCCAGTATGACATTCTTGAGGAGAACNGCGTGTTTCCAAGCATTTGTCCATTACCAGGAAACTGGGGGAGGGGGTGGGAGGATGTTTGCATCTGGCTCCTCTGGAGAAAAAAAAAGAAAACGCAAGATGGAGACTACTCTGTGTTACTAAGGTAGAACTTATGGGACACATGCAGAAGGTTATTTTAAAAGACACGTCACGTTCCATAAACTGTGAGTGCATGTGTTTGTCACTCCATATGCCAGTATGACATTCTTGAGGAGAACCAATGTGTCATTTAAAAATACTTGTTTTCCAGGAGGACTTCTTATATTCCTGTGCTGTATGTATATTCCTGCACATCATCTGTCTGTTCTTCTACTGGGTCGAATATCCCACTGCCAAAAGCAGTCAACAGCAGTCAGAAAGAAAAAAAAAACACCACAGAAAATAGGTGTAGGATTGTTCTTGCCATGAAACTAATAGCAAGTGTAAAAAGAACAGTAATCACTATCAGAGATGAAAACGTACCATGTTCTTCTCTGTGGGGTGCCTAGAATCAGAAAACAAATCAGATCTTCGGGTACCAATTGTTTTTTTCATAGACAGAGGGAGTTACCTGCAATCGTTCTGCAGCAGTGACAGTCTGTGGGGCCACAGGGTCCTATGCAGCACTGCCATGCAGGGAGGCAAAGCCTGCTGTCACAACTTTGCTGCTTCTGAGTAGTCCAGGACACTGGATAACAAACTGGAGACTTCAGGACTTTTTTTCTCTGTCCTCTCTTACCACCATGTCTGCTTCTGGTCATATCTTTGTTCATAGACAGATAACTCCAAAACCAAGGGAAAAAAGAAAAAAAACCAAAGCACTTAGCCAATCTATGCTTGCATTCAACCTTTTATGAAACTCCGCTATCCACATCATTCAGTGTCTGATTAAGCTTGTGCTTCAGATGGTGCCTCCTATTGTTTCAGATATCTTAATCCAAAAGGGGCTTAATTGCTTCTTCTGTTTATTTGAACAAAAAGTAGCATCCCATCTGCATACCAGATGCAACAGGACTGAACCCAACTTTTCAACAATATTTTAAATTAAGTGCTTGTTTGCTGGTAGCTGACAGCCTGTAGCAGGAAACTCAAGTTCTGGGAAGATACATGAAATAACTCAACTACCCCCCCATTAGACTCTGTACAGAAAAGGGAGAAAGGTTAGCTCAATCCAGCCTCAAACTGAATGCAAATTCAAGATCTAATTAAGTGCATAAATTTCCTTGTGTGGGTGTTTCCTTCGTGTTCTTAGCTTGATTCTAAGCAAAACAACCTTTTTAAAAAGCCACTGCAACCCCAGAGGTTTGCTTTCCCAGTAAATAATTTCAGAATAACTATTCTTTGAAAGTTGTCTGTCTTTCCTTCTATATTTGTGCTCATAGATAGCATCATCATACAGACTCACCAGTAAATACTCTCTTTTGGCAGTAAATCTTGCTAGGAGAAAACATTTCCCTCCTGCAACTTGATCATAAAGAAGTATGTCTTTTCTGCATCTATGTACAATCAAAATCTTTCAACATTTTTATCAGGTATGCTACAGAAATGTACCTAGTCACCTTGGCGGACAAGGTTTTTCTCTGTGAAAAATTCAAATCTAACAGACACAGCCTAGAAAGAGTACATCTATTTTAGTCTTATCTGCCCCAGCTGAAAGCTACAACAGGGCTCTATTGTAGCAACTGATGCTGAGCTAGTAGCTAAACCCCAGAACTTTCCAAATACAAACTTTAATAAAAACCAGCAGGTTATGATGACACTTTCAATTTTGGCGGACAGGGAGGGGGTTTCTATGGAAAATGTAATCTTAATACATGCTGTTTGGGGTTTCATTTCTTTTAAGCTCCAACTACAGTGAAGTTACTTGCTATGAAACTGAACTTACAGTATATACTCAGAAATGGGGGGGTTCTATGAAAGTAGTCACAATGATGGCTACAAATAAGAGCATTNCTTAAGCTCCAACTACAGTAAAGTTACTTGCTATGAAACTGAACTTAAAGTATATACTCAGAAATGGGGGGGTTCTATGAAAGTAGTCACAATGATGGCTACAAATAAGAGCATTGGGAGCTGACCTGTTCCTCCCAAACAAGAAAAAAAACCCAAAAACTCATACTGTCCCAGCAAATGGACTTGAGTCCCATTTAGAATCCTGTTTCAGGACATAATTACAACAAATAACATTAGTAAATGTTTTGTTAAGCAATTTCTGTTTTAATAAGCTAACCAGACCAATGTCTTCTGTAAGGCATGGAAAGTCAAGGTTTTTTTAAGTAGTCCAGGCTACTAAATGGAAACACACCAAGAAATCTTTTACTGCTTTGTCAACAAAAAAGAATTTAAAAGAACAGGAAATATAAATAAGACTTTTTAAACACTCACGACAAGTATGGTAAGCCAAAATCACCTTAGTCCCACCACATGGATAAAATTACGCTAGTCCTGAGTTAGTGCTACTAGGTAGACTTTACAGAGTTTGTACGTACCTCCTAAACACAAGTCATGCTACTTAGGTGACAGGAATGCTGTTACCCAAATTTAACTCTCTAATTATAAAGTGGAGAGGGGACAGGTTTTTGCAGAAGAATTTTGCTCCAGTAAGGAACAATTTACATACACCTCTGCTTTCCATAAGATGCCACCTTATTTATGTTTCTAACGTTTCTGGTTACAATCCCCTTGCCAGTAGGAATTCCTCAAACCAAGAAACTCTGGAGTGCTTTAGACAGAAACTGTACAGAGAACAGAGGATACTTTAATCTGTGACTTTTATTTAAAGCTATTTCCTAAAAATAGTGATTAACTCCTGTAATGCTAGATCAATTAGCCTTAAGGATTAACACAACATGTTTCTCAGTTTAGCATGAAACGCTGCTGGTGGAGATGCTGCACACTTTCTGACAGAGTTCATTCACTGGGAAATGTCAGGTTATTAAAAGCAGAACTTTGATCGAGGAGGAAAAGTAAGAAAAGAAGGCTCCATTTACATTAAACTTTCAATTTCTTATAGAAAGAACAGGAGAGAGGAAGGAGTCGGATGAAGATGCACACAACTTAATTTGGGGGTCTAAGCTGTTCACGAGTCCCTGACTCCCGACCTCCTTATAATCACAGGGAAGATACATATTCTTCAATCATTTACTCCAGACTCCGCAGCCTCCCTAGGTACAGTTACTTAAACTGATATTATACACCTGCAGTTCAANAACTTAAAGTATATACTCAGAAATGGGGGGGTTCTATGAAAGTAGTCACAATGATGGCTACAAATAAGAGCATTGGGAGCTGACCTGTTCCTCCCAAACAAGAAAAAAACCCAAAAAACCATACTGTCCCAGCAAATGGACTTGAGTCCCATTTAGAACCCTGTTTCAGGACATAATTACAACAAATAACATTAGTAAATGTTTTGTTAAGCAATTTCTGTTTTAATAAGCTAACCAGACCAATGTCTTCTGTGAGGCATGGAAAGTCAAGGTTTTTTTTAAGTAGTCCAGGCTACTAAATGGAAACACACCAAGAAATCTTTTACTGCTTTGTCAACAAAAAAGAATTTAAAAGAACAGGAAATATAAATAAGACTTTTTAAACACTCACGACAAGTATGGTAAGCCAAAATCACCTTAGTCCCACCACATGGATAAAATTACGCTAGTCCTGAGTTAGTGCTACTAGGTAGACTTTACAGAGTTTGTACGTACTTCCTAAACACAAGTCATGCTACTTAGGTGACAGGAATGCTGTTACCCAAATTTAACTCTCTAATTATAAAGTGGAGAGGGGACAGGTTTTTGCAGAAGAATTTTGCTCCAGTAAGGAACAATTTACATACACCTCTGCTTTCCATAAGATGCCACCTTATTTATGTTTCTAACGTTTCTGGTTACAATCCCCTTGCCAGTAGGAATTCCTCAAACCAAGAAACTCTGGAGTGCTTTAGACAGAAACTGTACAGAGAACAGAGGATACTTTAATCTGTGACTTTTATTTAAAGCTATTTCCTAAAAATAGTGATTAACTCCTGTAATGCTAGATCAATTAGCCTTAAGGATTAACACAACATGTTTCTCAGTTTAGCATGAAACGCTGCTGGTGGAGATGCTGCACACTTTCTGACAGAGTTCATTCACTGGGAAATGTCAGGTTATTAAAAGCAGAACTTTGATCGAGGAGGAAAAGTAAGAAAAGAAGGCTCCATTTACATTAAACTTTCAATTTCTTATAGAAAGAACAGGAGAGAGGAAGGAGTCGGATGAAGATGCACACAACTTAATTTGGGGGTCTAAGCTGTTCACGAGTCCCTGACTCCCGACCTCCTTATAATCACAGGGAAGATACATATTCTTCAATCATTTACTCCAGACTCCGCAGCCTCCCTAGGTACAGTTACTTAAACTGATATTATACACCTGCAGTTCAAGGCTGTGAATACCCGCAGCTTAGACCCTGGCGTCACAGCCAAGAATTACACCCTGCCCTCCATAACCATTGCAGTATTTGCTATTCTAGCAGGACAAAAGAAAATAAGAAAATTCTCATCCTAGTGAGAAGTCAGCTCCCTGCTGGATTTTAATTATACCTTAGCAAAACTTGGGAAGATTCTGCAGCTTCTGGATAGATGCTTTTCAGCAACAGAGATCTGGCACAGACACACAGGACATTCCTGTTGCCTGACATACTAAAGACTCTCTGAAACTTGTTTCTGGGCCAGTATCTTTGTCATATTTGCAAAGTATGATGCCTAATGATAAGAATATTGATTTACTTATTGCCACAGCACATTTCAGAGTTTTTGTTTTAATTTTATTTAAACAAATTCTCTCCACTCCCATCCTGAGGGATACTAAAAGCAGTAGGAAGGTAGGATATTCAGGCTAGCACTGACTTTGCCTCACTGAAGCCAGACAGATACTCTTTAGGAAGTGTTCATAATGATGGAAAACAACTTAGTTACTGTTTCTGGATGCAGTGTTCTTTCTCCTCTTCACCCTCAAATTAAGACTCCTTCCCCAAACACTAGGGGCCAAAGCTCCTTCCTGGTTTTTAAATGTGAACACTTGCAAGTCCTCAAAGGTGAAAAATACTTGGAGAAGAAGACAAATAGAGATTAGATCTTCACCTGTATGTAAATTAAGGAACAGCCTTGCAACATGAAGCAACATCTGCTGGGTGAACTATTTATTTTTGCCATTTAACAACGTTAGGTCTGTCCATACAGGCACAGAACCCCTCTCATCATCGTGATCAGATTGCACCACGGTTGGACCCGAGCTAGAAAAACAGTTGTTAATTAGCTTAAAGAGAACACGTGGAGTCAGACTATGCGGTGCACTCATTCATCACTCGGACTTGTGGAAAAAGGCTCTCTGAGCTGTTATAAAACGTGTTGCAAACCAGTGATTAACGCCAATGTCAGAACCTTGACAGATGCTTTCTGAGTACGTGATTCTGGGGTTAACAGGCAAATCCTGTCCTGAGCCTTCCTCAGAAGACCTACTAAAAGATGCATTTCTCAAATACAGTATACTCCAATATTATTTTCTTTCTAAAAAAAATGGTAAATTTACAGGCAGTACAGGTTACTGCTTTGTTTGCCTACAGTGTTCAGCAGGACTCTGCAAGCTTCATTAACTGTTTTGAATAGTTATATTTCAACATCTGATTGCATGTCCTGAATGCCTAATGGTTGCAAAGTAATTTTTCACTGTAATGCTAAATTCATCAAGAACTCAATCACCAGCTTGATGGGATGCCTTATGCACATATGCATAGAAGAGAATGCAGATTTGCAATTTTATTCAAGAAGTGTTAACACAGAAACCACAAAAAAATTAGCAACTCCCAAACTAGGAGTAATTAGTCAGCAAACAAATGCCAGGGACATTCAAGATATTGTATTTCCATACGACTTTATCACCTTGTAAATCTCATTTTGCAGTGCCAGGACAGAGGAAGCTTGTGGCTTGCTTTTGTACAACAGCTCCGATACTTCCTCGTTAAGGCTCCATCATTTTGAATACAATTATAGAAGAAGAGAAACAGACTCAGCAAGTCCACTAATTCTTCTCCCCCCTCGGGGTGCTCAGAAGTAATTTGCCTTTTCCCCCTTGATCCTGGCCTCGAAGACGACCCTCCTGACCCTTTGTGCAATTCCCCGTGCGCCATGTTGAACATGACTGGGGACAGAGCAGTGAGCAGAAATGCTCCATCCCATTTTTATCAGAAACACTCCACCAGACAGAGGGCTACTGAATCATTTGTCAGTTTACCTCTTTCCGTTTGCTCTTGTTAATGTTTTTAGCAGAGAGCTTACAATACTACACACAAAGTGATTTTTTTTCTGTAACCATTTCTGATACAAGTCCCCCGAATATTGCATCCTAATTAGAATACAACTACACCATGGTAAATGACAGTTCACTGTGGCCTGTTATTATTAAAAAGAAACACTAGCAAGCTTTTCTGAAGATAAAAGGTGAAAGGATATGGAATCAGGAAGTGCAGAGGATAATTCATCCAGTAGCTAGAACACTTTTACAGAATCTAACAGGATTTATCTAAATAATCCCAGAATGCGTTGTGCTTACACAATCACAATAAAAAGGGAACAACACCTAGATATGATTTTAAAAGTACAAAATCTCACACAATAATAAAATATCAGTATTTGAATTGTGAGTTGAGGAACACATCTGGAAAAAAAAAAAGGCTCGTGGCTTAACCAGCAAGTCAATTCTGAGAGTAGCTCCAAACCACAGAGCCATATTTGATTCACTAACAGGACTTTCTTAAACATATGTAGGTGCCAAAGAGTAAATAAAATTCTCTTCAGCTTATTATTACACTTCTTTTTTGCAGCCCAGAATAATGATACCAATCTACAGAAGAACTTTAAAATCCAACTGAATAAACATATGTGCAATGCACCATTAGAGCACACTCCATCACATAATAGCATAATACAGTTTTTGAAATGGATCTGTAGAAAGGATTCATTAAGATGAAGTCCCAGTATCCCACCTGAGGCCAATAAAAATTCTGTGCAAACCTTTTCAAATTAAATTTTCTTCTTGAACATATCCTGTCTAATTATGTTTAGTATTATCCTCCTTAAGGAATTCTGATTCATCAGAGCTATTAAGGGAGGCAAAAGGAAAACCAGATGCTGTGGACCGGATACCCAGCTGGTAAGAAATCAGTATAGTTTCACAGAAGCCAAAAGAGCTGCAGTGATTTATGTCAGCTACAGGTTTCGTACATACATAGGAACACACATGTAGACAGATATACAGAGAATTACATAAAATCTGAAGTTACACCAGCAGAAATTTAAGTTCATGGATTTACACCACAAGAGAATTTGACCCAAAAGCTCTAATAAGCTGAAGTTTATAAAAGAACCACAGCTGTGTTGAGAATTCTTGTCTTTCACTCTCCAGAACTGAAAATAAATGTAAGAAACAGAAGTGCTCTAATTAGACACTTGATTTTAAAAATCAGGAAGATAGCCAGCTAATGTCTAAGCACTTTTTTGTTCTTGGGAGTCAGACTAACAAAGATATCATAATTACAATCATACTACATACAGATGAAGTGCACAGCATATACTGGTAAACCAAGTTGAGGGATTGAATTCGATTCCAGCTAAGTAGTTTCAGTTTTAGTCTTTAATGAATGCTCTTTTTTTTGTTTATTGTAATGCATACAGTAAGTACAAATTTAGACTGAGATTTCCAAATGCATCTAAACCAAGCTGCAAGCTAAACATGAAAATTCAGGGCAGGTCCCACGTTCTTCTGTTCCACTGAAATTCATGTTATCACCCATGCACACCCACACAGCTGCCTACAACATGAACCAAAAAAGTATGGCTCAGGACACTTACTGGCTGTCTCAGTTTCCACGAACCACATCATTCATCCTGCAAGCTCTTGTTATGCCCTTGGCTCTCCTCATCCCACCATCTGCAATCCAAACACCTCTGCACCCCACCTCACCTCCCCATTTGTGAGACCCTGCTGACTTTAAGCTGGAAGAGAAGAGAACACATGGCTGTAAGGTGCCCACCTTCTTGCTTTTANTGGCTCTCCTCATCCCACCATCTGCAATCCAAACACCTCTGCACCCCACCTCACCTCCCCATTTGTGAGACCCTGCTGACTTTAAGCTGGAAGAGAAGAGAACACATGGCTGTAAGGTGCCCACCTTCTTGCTTTTAGCAAGTAACAGTATATGTGAAGGCATAGCATAAGACCTGCTCTACACCACCTCTCCCTCCCCAGCACCTATTCTGTGTTTTGAAGGGGGCTTCATACTTCCCTAGACTTTTAATCTGGCACTGCAGTCAGCTTTCTGAAAGCTGAACGGATCCTTTTCAGGAATTAGACTTGGATATCCTAGCCTGAGCCCTGCTCTGTTAGATGGAGGACACCTTAAAAGAAAACCAAAGTGGAGCAGGTTTGCTTTCCTCTTTCAGATTGCAAGTATTATATCTTTTAATAAAGATAAATATTTTATCTCACTGAGCTGCTGGATAAAACACACATGGGAGGCAGCAAACCCAGGTTGCATTTCTTTTCCATAGAGGGATAACAATCGCCTGTCCCACTGCTGGCAGCTGTATGCTGCCCCTGTGCTGCTGAAGGTGCCCCACGTTGCACAGCACACTTTGAAGCTCTCTAGCTCAGAGAGAGACAGCCTCAAGCAAGCACGACCACCTTGCCTGGAGGCTGGAGGAACATGCCTGCACTTCAATTCCTCTGCCAGGGACTGGTTTCCTTACAAGACTCAATCCTTGAGTGAAAAAGCTAACTAAGCCTGAAGGCAAGGACCTTGGGCTGCTCAAATCTTTATGCGCAGAAGCACGTAACAGCAGGGACAGAGACTCCCTCCATTTCACCGAACTGTTTATCCCAACAATTAGGCCATTTCTTATGAGGGATATGGATCTGACCCCCTGCTACATAAGCGGCAAATCTCTAGCTCCCATGTTCTGGACATGTGCTCTAACCACTGATTTATCACATAAGCAGAGAAGACAACAATACCAACTCCTCCACATCAGGGTTTGAAAACAAGACAGAGGCTGTCTTGGCATCTGACCGAGAGCTGGCTGCAGTAGAAGCATCCAGAAAATGCTCATTATACCAAGCTCCTCTTACAAAACGGCCCACCTTGTGGATTCCTGAATGATGTTTGTGCCTACCAAGAGCAGGTAACTTCCGTGATTAATCAGAAGCAGAACGTAATGTGACTCAACTCTTTGTTGACACGATCTGCCTCCTGATGTAGGTCATTCTGGAGTTAGCTGGCAGCTAAGAAAGTTTTGACACTTCAGCTTCAGATGCCTAACCCCTCCCTGACTCCAGCTGCTTTCTGATTCCTGGTTTTAAGTCTTATACTATGCCTTCACATATACTGCTATTTCGTAGGTTTATCTCATATGTGCAACAGAAATTTTACCTCATAAATTACTTCACATTCAGATCCAAATTCTTTTCAAGACATTTCAAGAGCTTCTAATTGCTCTGCCGATAGCTTTCAACCTCCAATATACTTACAATTATTATTATTAAAGCATAAATAATTAGAAAAGAAAGGCCCAGAGTAAATGGTGCTGGTTTTGCAAGAGGCATAATATTACTTGGAGGTAGGAATTGGATTGATTTGATCAGTGCACTAAAACACAACTGCAATTTATTTCCTTAGCTTTGGAGATTCCTGTAGCTACTACTAAAATTTTATCAAGAGGTCACAGTCAACATCCTTATATACTTTATAGAAGTTACTCTTGAAGGGTAAATTTAGACTCCCTCTCTGGTGGCAAAAGCATTTTGCATGGTAGGATGTGTTATTCGTTCTTTGAATTCACTATACAAATATTTGAGAAATATACATCTCCAAATACAGACATAATTTCGTGTAATAATGTCTACAGGGAAGATGCATTAATGGCTTGTTCCATACCATACCATCAGTTACAAAGGTTTAGGTATTTACTGATGCAAACAAAAGCATATTAGGTCTCTTCCACTAGTTTAATCATCCTTAAAAAAGAAGTCCAGCCATAACTATCTCCTGGGCTCACGCTGAAAACACAGCATACCTCTGAAAGACAACAGCAGCAGTCTTAGTGAACATTAAAGTGGAAGTGTTTCCAGGGTATTTTGGAGGAAGATAATATTGCTATGTCTTCAAAGGGAAAGCGTACAGCAGCAGCTTCAGACTCAGATGAAAATGTTTGGGACCAAAAGCTATTATTCCACCTCTTAGTTTTCCTTCATCCTTACATGTTTTCTCACCAGACTGGTAAACTGTCTCCAAATGGACCTGCCCTCTTCTTCTCTATTGCCCTGCAGTGATTGACTTTGAGCAATTAAAAGATTTTTTAGACCAGATGGTCTTTTCTCACCACCGCCCCCACAGCCATGGGGCTCCTGAAACGGGACACCCATGGCAGCACCTGTGCAATTGATGCCTCACATCCCCCTGGCAGAGAAGATTTCATTTAAGATTTTTCTCCAGAACAGCTTGTAGAACAAATAGCTTTTAGCATATACAATTTGCAAAGTTGCCAGTTTATCATGAATAGAGCTATTTGTAGTCTAGTCATATCATAAAATCTTGTTAAAAGAAACAACACAAAGACTGCTCACTTTTCAGTTATGGCGCTTTTGAATTAATTTGAATCCAGATTGCCTCATGAGTATTGTTTGTTCCAATATGAAACAGTTTATGGTGATAAATTGCAGCAGCATCACTTGAGAGCTGCCTTGTACTGTATACCGCGGCAGAAGTTGAGTCAGCTTTCATGCATAGTATATATTGTAGCTAGAGAGCACCCAGATTTTGTGGTTTGGAGGATAGTTAACTGAGAAAATCAGTGAAATGAGAGTATTTTACGGCACGTGCAGGTGTTGGGTAACATCAGGGCTTGTAGGGGTGAAACCAACCAAAAGCAAATTGTGAAAATCTAGTAACCTACCTCCTGTCTGAGACCTCCCTGTCACCCTCAGCCAGGTATTTACTTCTGAGCGTTGAATAATGATCTAGTGACTGACGTGGAGACACTAGCCACAGTTTCACTGCTGAGCCATTTAACTCATGCAAATTCTTCATCTAGCTCTAAATTTACTGTTACAGCAGATGTTAGAGTCAAATCTCATTAGTAAGATTTCATTAATCCACAGAATAACGACTAAACTTTTCGGAACCCTCCCAGTCATAACCTTGATTAAGACTAAGCAGGGTATGTTGTGTGACATATCGCACCATCGTGTGAACAGCCCAGGGCCCAGTTCAGAGAGGGAGAGCAATAATTTGCATTCTCATTGAAATCATCAGGGGTTCAAGAAGTCCTGACTCCTCTGTTGGACCAGGTCCTTACCACTGTGTGATTCAATAGCTTACAAGATTTTCTGTAGCCACTAAGAGGAAGAGGCAGCAGGGCTCTAAGTCAGCCCACATACTGGTATTTATAGCCTTATGACAAGTATTTAAGGTCTTGCCCGGTGCTGCTATACCCTGTCATAGGGCAGAAGAGTCACAGCTGTTACCTCACACTTAAAATATTTTTTCACATTTAATGAAATTAATGACTTTGATGAGGCACTAGGCCAAATTAATCTCTAGTGCCCCTCCATCAAATGCAACTGAGTTAAACAGGGATTAATTGAGGCCTGTGCAATTACCTATTAACCCTGAAGGGTTGGGATTAACCCTGCCCTTCAGGATTAGAGACAAGCATGTTTGTGATGGGAACTGCCATACCATTGGCACCACAAAGTTAACGCAGACCAAAACGTCTGTGTCAAAACACATCTGAGTGAATGAGATTACTCTTGCGCCCCACCCCCCGCTGCCACCTCCCCTCAGAGTTTTGCAGGGTTCTGGGGCCTGCTTCTACTAGAAGGAGAAACGAGGGGTGGAAACAGAAATGCCTTTCCTGCAATCTCATCTATCAACATCAAGCCCTGAATACATGCATAGCAGGAAATATTGCCTTTCCTTCTGTTTCCAAGCACCTTTTCAAACACTGTCCTACCCAAAGTCTTGTTATGGCTTTTCTTAAAGATCATGGCAATGTTTTACTACTGGGCTTGGTTTCCCAGCTTCATTCTCTCTCTGTTTTTCCAAGTATGTTTATTGCAATGCGGGGTGGTGAGGTGCTTGAATTAGCAAGGACAACAGCAGCAGAAAAAGCATTCAGCAGATTCTTGTCCACATTTCTACCTGCCAGTGGCTTGTACTACGTGTGAAGATTAAAATTGCTGTAACTGCTGCCACGCAACTTAGCCTTAGGCATATGCACACACGCGCTCAAACATACATGCAAATTTCTACTGCTCCTCTCTCCTCCCACATACACAGTGCTAATGAAAACATTCCTTCACCCATTTNCCCACATTTCTACCTGCTAGTGGCTTGTACTACGTGTGAAGATTAAAATTGTTGTAACTGCTGCCACGCAACTTAGCCTTAGGCATATGCACACACACGCTCAAACATACATGCAAATTTCTACTGCTCCTCTCTCCTCCCACATACACAGCGCTAATGAAAACATTCCTTCACCCATTTAGTTTGTATTCAGGGACTTAAGAAACAGGCTTCAGCCTTACAAGGCCATTTGCTAGCCTGTGTTATACACAGTGTGGTCCTCAAGTACTGTCTTGCTGTCTCTTGGGCTTCTGATCATGAAACTGGAAAGCATTTGATTGTTCATCATTTCACCTGAATGAAAGCAGCTGTTGTAGATAAAAGGTTCAATAAAGCAACACTACTGGCCAGTCTTCAGCATATCACCATTCATAGATCACCACAGGATGCTGTATATATCATTCTCACATATTTCGTATTGAATATTATTATGGAAGTGTGTTACAAACAACATCTAATGCAACAGAAGTTCAAAGGAAGACCGTTGTACTAAACAAGCATGCATCATGGCTGTCCTGCAGTTTGGTACTGTGAGGCTCTGAAAATGAAAATAAAAAAGCCATCATATTGTCCATGTAAAGAAGAAATAGGAAAAAAGGCAGCTCTCGCTCTGCTCTTTTGTGAAGATCCTATCATTTGACTTCCATCTTGAAACAAACAGAAAAGCAGAATCGGGAGCTCACGTGCATCTTCTCATAGTCCAAGACTGAGATGTCAAAAACAAATGAGTGTTCCTGCAAGAGCTTATCCAGCTATTGGCTCTTTAACAAAGCATAACTCCCTTTCAAACTAGCAACATAAAATAAAATAATCTGGTTTATTTTTGTAAGAACACCCAGTGTGACCACTCGTGGGTTTTGGGGTTTTGTTTTTGGGGGGTTCTTCTGGAGTATTTTTTTTTTTTTTAACATGGAGCCAGAGGAACATCTCTGCCTGACACAGAACTGCTGATTTACACTTGTCTTTAAACTATGAAGACATCCAGGAAAACTCAATTTGTGCTAAATCACATGAAAGCAGGCCAAGAATAATCTTGGTAAGGATTTGATTCAACAGACAAGGGGAAGGAAATGGGAGACAAACCAATCCTTTTAGGCTGCCCTCTCTCTACTTCAACTTTTAAAGTTATAGCAATATCAAGCTAACATATTTCCATCTTTTCCCAGAAGGAAGACAAGCAGCTACAGCCTGCCTGTTATTAAATTACAACTCTCAACACACAGGGGCACAGTTTAGCTCAAATGTTTGCTATAGCATCCTGCAACAGTTGGTGACATTGTTCAATTCAGACTTCTCGCTGACCCAGATTCAACACTAGTTTAAAAGTAACAATTTGAACTGTAATTGCCAGATTTAACACCTATAGAAAATGAACATAACTTAACAAAACCCTTTAGTGCAGCAGAACTGTTATCAGCATGTAAAGGATACCAAGAATATATTATCATGTTGACTCTGGGCATGCCAGACTCATTTCAGACTTAAATGGAAATAGTTTTGCATTATAGAAAGCCACTATAATATGATTAAAATGCACTACACAACTCACCGTCTTAGAGATCTGTGTGTACATGAGATCTGGAATATGCTATGGAAGTTTTTCCTCAACATTTTTAGTCATCCATAGTAATTACTGGTATGTGATAATTCCAAACCACACTGACAAATGTTTAAAAAACTTCACTTACCATGAATGCAAAACATCACACAGAAAAATATAAAGTATATTTTGCATTTTCTTGAGAAGTAACTTGTAAACCATATCCATGCAAGCAGTAAATAAATATCCTCTTTTGCCAACATAAATTTTGTACCTTCCAACCACAAGTCAGAATTTTTACTGACAGAAACAATGAAAACTATACACCCACCAGCAGGAAGCTGAAAATTTGCAGTGCCTTGTTAGTACAATGTCTTACTAGCTGCAGTGTCTTACATCGCAAAAGTGTCAATAACAAAGCTGTTATATTTTCTATTTTAGACTAAGAAACAAAGTAAAAAAAGAACTGGTTGTTTTTTTCCCCCAAAAATGGCAGGGTTGGGGGAGCAATGTACATACATATATGCACACATATGTATATATACATACACACACAGAGACAATGTTCCTCTCCTTGAATCAGTGGATCCTTCGCTGCAGAAAACTATAGTTAGGAAGGCAGTAGATTCACCTCATTGAGGGATTTAAAGATGTAGGTGAAGGCCAATGGTCCCCGTGCTCTTGAAATATTTTATTAGGTTCATATATGCACCTTTAGGTGTTCCTAATTTTTTTAACAAAACCAGCTCATCCTAGCCAAGCATGAATTACACAGACTACAAGTTAAATATCTTTGCACTGCTCCTAGCCTTCCTTTGGCAATACAGTCTCAGCCCTTTCTAATCACTCTACCTAGGCCTGCAGGTCTCTACCAATGCATTCACCCCTTCCTGGAAAAGATACCAGAGAATCAGAAACGCACAAAAAAAAAAGACTATACGTGACTTCCTATAGTCATATCTACCCATTTTTTCCCCATGAATCCCATTTCTAGGACAGTTTCATGAAGGAGCCAGGGAGGGAGTCAAGATTTAGGCCTAGGACTTGTCAGCTTCCTCCACTGCTGGGTGGACGCACTGGGAATCCTTCACTCAAGAAGCAGAGAAACCTTTGCAGTAACGCAGGCAATTTACTTCCTAAAAGTTCTCATTTATGCTGGAAGGCAAGGAAAGCTTGATCAGGAGCACCTAAATACTTTTTACAGCATTGCAGTTGCAGTAAGGGAAGAAAACATAGAAGAAAAAAGACTTTAAGCAATCAAATAGGACTGTTGAGCTGCATCAGTCCATCGATCCATCTAGTTTGGTAACCCAGTTTTCACAGGCTGTATTGCTGAAGAAGAGCATTCTGCCAAAGAGAAAATAACAGATGCTTACAGAGTAATAGTAGGGATGCTACAAACAGAAGTCAAATACAAAACAACTACTTTTGGACTAGAGGTACACACATTTATAAAATTGAAAGGATCAAACCAGAACAGGTGTATCAGAGGGGAGAAATCTGCTATAAGTCAAAATCAAACAAACTAGAAGACACAAAAGCACTCATTTTTCCTATAATAGTTGCCTTTGTATATTATAAGCAGCTAGATGAAACTAATCCATGAAAGTAAATCTTTTCTGTGTGTGTGCACCTGCTGGTGATTTGTCCTATGCTCAGTTCAGACCAGGGATAAGAAAGTTAAACTATCTCTTAGGAAAGTAGCAGTCTATGACATTGCTTACTGTCTTCTTGGGAGGAGCAAATGGAGAAAGGAACAAGGGAGTATGACATGGTTTTAGTTTATATAAAACATAAACCATGGCTAATGGGACACACAGAATGACACCTCAGTCTGGAGTCCTTACTCCATGATGTATCCTTAGCAATACAAAATGGAGCAGAGATAACAGCTAGGAGTGTCATCCCAACACCAGAATCCCCTCGTGGATAAGGGATCACTGAAAAGAGATACAGGTTTCAGAAATGATGAACCAAAACATATATTGTCACTGAGGATCCTGAGCCAGGGCATGGCAAGAGGAGGGCAGAAGAGCACTTCTCATCCAGCAGCTACTTTCCAAAAAACAAAGCAGTCCACTCCAGATCTATTCCTATGTCACTTTGAAACAACCGTCAATATTTGTTTGCAAATTATGTTCTCCTTAATACATTAAGAAGTATCAACTACCTAATTGCTGCCGTAATGGTTTCAGCACACGCACATTTTTCTCCCACTTGAGCCAGCCCTTCCTATCGTGCTGTTCCTCTGTCAACCATTCAACAAACATTGCACATTGAGTAGTGGTGCCTAGAGCAGAAATACAGAGAATTTAACACCGAGTAATGGACGATACTGCACATGTAGATGCCATGGTCAAAGCAACAGTCAAATCAGAGACCTCAGGACAAGTCCTCCGTTACCCTTCACCAACCTGGGCAGAGATAGCTGTAAGAAATGCATAGGCTATGCCATTACACTCCTCAGCAAAAGTATTAGGGAGAGACAGTCTCATGTGAAAAGCTGACATGTTATTTTTATCAAGGATGATGCATTTGCAATGACTTTTTTTCTAGACTGTTCTTCACTCAACACTTTCCTTTAGTTTTCAGTTACCCTGCCATCCTGTTTGCCCGCAATGCCCATGTATTTACAAGCAGCATGTTACGTCATGCTGTAACATGGACACTCAGTAATAGATGTATGTAATACTAACAGTTTTGAAACAAAATTGAGAAATAAATTCAGACTGAAGGGGGAACGGGGCTAGCAGCACTGAAATAAGAAACCAATCTAATAATGTAAAACCCATATTCATCCACTGAAGTTCTCATTTGAGTCCTGTGGCAAAAACATACAGCCAACATCACTCAAACTAAAATGTACAAATTATACAGCTCTGAAATAATAAAAGTAATAGAGAAGCACAAAATGCAGTAAGTAAAGGCTTTGGATTACACTTCATTGTAATTGTTAATAAGCACAGCCTATTTGCAAAATGATTGTACAGTTCTCATATCCAAAAGGCTAGTAAACACACTGACCATAAGAGAACAGAGTAGCTTTTAACAAGCCTGCCCTAAATAAAACTTTAGATGATTTTCATGGTCCTTGCAACACAGCTGCCCAGCTTGAGAGGCAGATGTGCTGGAGAGGTCAGAAGTGCATCCATCCAGCCTCACCATCCTCAAACTTTCCAACCAGTGTGGCCACTACAGAAGTAAAATAAGGGGCCAAAATCTGCACTGTAACCAGCTACAGTTTGAAAGCAAGTGATGGCTCCACGTACACTTCCAAGCAGCTCAGTCCTGTCACTGCATGTTGAGCAGTCTCAGAGGACATCTACTTAACTGACACACACACATCCAAAAGGACATAGGCAGAGAAAGCACTTCACCTTTGCACTCTTAATGGGTCTCAGTGTGAGGACAACAAGCCACTTAGTCCTGGTCCAGACTGAGATAATTAATTGCATTCAGAGAGGCACAACTCCATGCTTCAGGGATGCCTCCATAAACCAAAATCAAATAAGTCAAAAGTACCTATGCATCTGAGTAGCAGCTGAGTAGGGGCTCTCAGAAGCACTGTTTCTTGATTCAGACCCTTTGCTTACACCTAGGAATGTTTTTCCAGACACAAATATCACATAGGAAAGTGCACATAGCATCAAACTACTGAAAAAATCCTCTACTTCGGCACTTGGTCAGAACAACAGCGAGTTTCCCTGCGCCAGGCAGGGCAGAGCTGTTATGGTCAGGGGTTGGAAAGCAAGCATGATCCCAGCTCTGCCAATTAATGAATTACTACATTTTTGCTCATGTATTTTGTTGGATGCTGAAAGTTGGTACAAGTCTCCTAACTCCAGTTACGGGCTGTGGAGACATGTGAAATCATCGCAAAATCTGACCCTCTAATAAAAGTGGGCCATGCTAATTGAGTCAAAAGAAACACAGCAACTGAGGAAAACAAAGTCCTGTGTGATAAATGTTGGCCCTTTGATCCTCTGTTTTCTGCAATGGTTGAAAATTAGGATGGGCTGTCTGGATTTGAGCTAAACATATTAAAGGATCTGTTAAATCTTTCCATTACTGCCTAAGAATGTCCTTACAAGTCTACTGGGTCTATTAAGTATAAGTGGGAAAGATTGGCTGTACGTGCATTTAATGCCTGTCTTGAGCTGCTGGGTGCTGAGGGGTTACCTTGTGGGTAACCACAGAAGAAAAAGCATTGAGACAGATGGGAGATCAGATATCTAGGGCTACAGAGGCACACAAGGAGAGGATGAGTACAGGAGTCAGACAACAGGAAGAGACAGAAAGCTCAGCTGAGGGAATTTTCTAAGAGACAAGATGACATCAAGTCCAGTGCTGACAGAGCTACCAAAAGCAGCAGTGATGCATTAGCAAGAGCCAATGAAGAGGAACAGCTGAAAATGGGAATTCCAAAGAGAGAGAACTAGATATTCTTAAGAGGAAGAAACTACATAAGAAAAATGGTAACCTACAGAATGAAGAAAAATTTAAAACTTTGTATGTACATCTTTTCATGTGTTTGAAGAGACATGAATTGTTACACATTCACGCATTTCATAGGAGCAAAATCCAAACCCAACAAATACCATCAGGTTCGTGAAGGAAGCTGAAAGGGAGGCAAACATTGCACTCCTTTACCAACATTTAGCAGGGAACAGAGTTAAAGTCAACTCAGATACTGACTGACCAAGGTGGTATGATTTTTGAAGTGAGAAGAGAGGAGTTTGGATCATTCATGAGTCTTTGCTTTTCAAGTGGAAAAACAGAGACGACGGGGAAAGGGCAAAACAATAGAGCAACAGCTGTTTTATCATCACTGTTCAGTTTTACTGTATTATAGTCAGAGCAGGCAGATAAGGATATTCTAAAAAAACCATCGCCAACACTTCTTGACACTAAGCCCAGAGAGAACTCTACCTCCCATAGCCAAGGGAGGAAAACAACCTGTTTACACTTGAAGTTTTTGAATAGCCAAGCCTTTTACTGTACATGTAACTCATCAACATCATATCACCTTTCTAATGTCTCTCTCAATAAGACAGCACAAAACCACCCCTTATTCCAGCAGCTGCATGCCAAACCAGAGGCTGCAGAGCCTCCTCACCATCCTACTCTTGGCTGCTCCTCCTTCCCCTCCTCCACTTGAGGCAGATCCTGAGCAGTCATTCAATTCCAGCCTTATCTATTCCCAATTACACATGGATTAAACTCAATGTAGGTTTTATTACATGTGCAAATCCACTGCTGTTTAATCTTGCCAGAGCTGTGTTTGGTTTTGATATATTCTGACTTGCTTGCCTCTCAGCAGCAGACTGAAGAATATTAAACACTTCTATGCACAGTTCCTCACACACATTTTCATGTGTGTTATTTATTTGCATTCTGTGACTATTCAAAGCAGGCATTTCCAAATCATACAATGCAAGCAAAACCACAGCAAGAAGGTGCTGCAGTGAAGGGGAGTTTGAAGTCCTCAACTAAAATGCTTCAGAAGTATGAGGTGATTCAGGCTTGCAGTGTTGGTAGAGAGCAGTCCAAGGAGATGGTAGATCAAGAAAAAAAAAAAAAAACCAGATTCTGTCACTTTTCAGGCTGTTCCCTCAGCAACTCTACCCACTGACACCTGAACACTGATGCAGTATTTGCAATGAAGGAGAATGATGACAGAAGAGACGTAGAGTTTCTTTGTCATATTATGCTGTGTAAAGAGGATTACAAACCCACACAGCAAGCTGCTGAGTGAGCAATGCCTTGCTAACCATCCTCTGACTGTGCATGAACAGCTGATGAGCTGACTCTTCTTTGGTCTTGCACTCACGGTAGGGGTGGGGGCCAAAGTCTGTGCTCACATGCTGGACAAGACCTACCTACCTTCTAGTTCCTGAAGATTTTGACAATCAATGTCAAATTAAACTGTTAATTGCTCTTCACTTCTGCCAGAGGAGAGTCTCAAGTACCATTCGGGAATTTCTGCTAAGTGTAGTAGGGGGATTTTCCCCTTCAGCCAGTCTCACCTTCACAGCAAAAGAAAGAGTAGCACAGGATTCAACATGTTTCCTTAGGCAAGGTTTCAAAATGAATAATGAAACCTGATAGAAAATTCAAACTTTCACCCTCTTCCTCCTTATTTACCTGCAAGAGAGTCCTTCTCTTGCCAATGTTAGGCCCTGATCATCCAAACTGATCTTCTGAATGTATCCCATGATATATGCAGAGTGCTGCTGGCATTAGCACATTTGTCTACAGGCAATGCATGAGGATAAATACGAATAATAACAGACAAGAGTTGACAGAAGCAATTAGGAAAATACTAGCAAGATAGAGTAAATGTGCTTACTGTGAGGTTTCTTTTCCTTAAGGTAGGTAGAACATATTAGTGGTTTTGTTTCCTATACTAATTTCTAATATTTCTTGTATTATTGCATTTTTAATTTTTTTTTTCTAAATAGTGAAGATCAACTCACCTTTATCTTTTCAAGACCAATACAGATTCCTGTTCTGCAGTAAAACCTACAAAAGACTTCTTGCAGCCTCCAACAACTGCCTATGGTGCTGAATGCTCTTGCCTCTTCACATTTAACAGATGGAGATACCGAAGTAAACACATTTATTATTGTCAACAATTAGACTGTAACCTGTTTGGGCCAGAGACTCCAGTTTTGTTCTGGGTTTGTCCATAATGGAGTAAAACATGACTACGGGCGATACAGAGGGTTTGGGGTTTTTTTGCATTAGGTCAGTATATATAATGTAGTAAGTGAGAAGATAATAAAACTAGAAAGCTTGCTGATAACTTTCACTATAAAATTGGTAAGTGTCCTGAAACTGCCCATTCGTAGTTTGCTAGTGTTTCCCTTAAAACTGCCATGTGTAACTTCCCTATAAGCTAGTTAAGTACCCTTTGTAGATCCACCTATCCTCTCCAAGGATTCCTATATCTATTAATGTCCTACCAGGAAGTTTTTCTTTCCTCAGTATCACAGGATGTATATGTATATATATGTATATATATATCTCAAACATATACATAACACATGTATAACCCATCAGAATTCTAAATGGATGCTAGATCTGGGACGGACCACCCAGTCACAACATTCAACTCTTTCACAACCACATAATAAATATTTAGCCCAGGAAAGCCCTCAAAGCATCCACTTCACACATGCCCTCACATAACACAAGAAACAAAGAAGAAACAAAGCTACAAAAAACTCAACCACAACTCTGCCACCCAGGAGTTATCATTACCTTAAAAGCCTAAAAGGCCACCACAACTGAAATACATCTCAGAAACAAACCCCTCTCTTGCAATAGTGAGGAACGTGCTAGGACCAATTCAAATCCTCTAGCACCATTCTATCTCCAGAGCTCTTGCTGGGGCACTGTGGCACACACAGCCACGTAGCCCATTAAGCAAGAGCACCAGGGCCTCTTCCACCAACAGGTCCTTCTCCTTGCAGCACAGTCCACCACCGCTCCTAAGCAACACCTACCAACATTTCCACTTGTCCATTTGTTCACTAGACCTCATTTGGAGAGTTAAGACAGTTTTTTATCTCCCTGGCCTTCAGCTTTTTTTGCTTTGTCCAAGTTCCCATCCTTGTTCAGAGAAGTCAGCTGGTGAGCCCCTCAGCTCCTCTCACTGGCCCCAGCCAGGAGGCAAAACACCTCTACCACTCCCACAGCCCTTCCACTGAACCTCCTACAACTCTCCCACCAGCTTCCTCTTCCTTCATTGCTTCCATGTGCTGCCCTGCCCTCTTAATTTGGTTCAGCTGAGAAGAGTTGAACTTTCCTCACCTGGGACTCCAGAGGCCACATACGTAATTCCACACACCAACACATTTTCTGCCAGGCTTGCATGTTTACGGTTCTGCAGTTTCATGGTCAGTGTCAGTACAGAAAGTGAGGCCTTACATTCAGATGCCTGCATTCCAGATCAGACCACACTAATGTTACAAGCCTATGATGAAAAAGCTTTTGAGGAAGAAAAAAGCAATGGTCAAGACTCTCATTATAACAACACAAAATTACTTCTGTTTGCCAAATTCTTTCCTGTTTTTTTTAATTAAGTATTTATGCTATAATACTATTCTTTCATCCATAGATTGCCTGCTTTTTCTGTGTAAGGCTCTCAAGCCCTTTCTAAGTCAGTGGTCCAGGTTTACAACTGGCATTACAGCTCCTCAGCTTTCTGGAATTGTAACAGGCTACATCAGCTGACTAACTGGTTATTCATCTCCCAAGGCTCTTTTTAAACTAATAAAAACAGGAATCCTCCCTGGCCTGCTCAGAAACATAGTTCTTATTGTAGTAAAGCCTAAACTCTCTCTTCTCCTGAGATATGAGTTTGTTAACAATGGGGTGGGGGGGACAGGAAAGCAATAAAGATCAGCTCAAATCTCTCCAGGTTTTACTGCTTATAAAATTTCTTTCCTCAGGTTTACTTCATCCAAGCCCTTGTCTTGAGAGAGTTGCTCCTACTACACTTATAATCATGTGGAATAATGAGTCCCCTGTATTAGTATATCTACAGAACATTTACAGTGCTTTCCCAGAATAACTGGTATCTGCCAGCAAAATGGAAAAATCTGTTAATATCTTTAGAATACAGTCTCTATTTTGCCAGAAACATTTTATCATGAATTGTTGAAGATAGCCTGTTTATCTGAGAATGATCTGCGGAAGTGACTGACTCTTTAATTGAGATGCTGGAAGGAGAAGGAAATGCCTCTCTGATCCGTAAGGACCTTCTCTTTCTGAGAAAGGTGCAAGTGAGACTGTCCTAGCACAACTGCAAGGACCAGGTAGCCCAGATGGGCTATTGCAACAACACTGTTTTTTCAGTAAAAGTGTTTGCTTTGACATTACCTCGTAACAATTGGCCAAAAGCTACTTTCTTCTGCAGAGAAGGATCCCCATTCCAGTCATTTGGTACTCTAATTGTTATCCTACAGCAGGATTTGAGCCTTGGCTCAGATATTCATCATTACCAGTTTTGCAAAACCAATTTGCCTGTTTATGCATAATATTTATTTTAAAACCCCCATACAATATGAATTTGGCTGTTGGAGAGAATTTGATAGTTTAGTGGGTTTTTTCCTGAGCTTTATTTTATGCATTCTTGCATTTCATATTAAATATATCAAAAGTTCCAGGGGATGTTTGAACAGAAAAAGATCTTTGCAAACTGAGCTTCATTTCAAAGCTGATCAGGCTAAAGACATGACCTGGCAAAAGTATGAAATCTTGGCCTTAGAGAAATTCCATGACAGCTTTGAAGTAGATTTTCCTGGAGCATTTAGTTTCACCTTGAATTCCCCTAACACTCCTTTGGAAGTTTGCAACTGAAGAAACTATTACATTTCCTTACATTGTAGGACCCCTTGCAACTATGTTGAGGGGTCTTTGCATGGCGTCCTCACAAACAGCCAAAGAAGGAACCGTTACAGAAAAAATGCCAAAAAAAAGATAGTTATTTCACTCTTAAGAAGGGAGAAAAGTTGAAGGAAAGGTAAAATACCTAAATCCACAGCTCACTAAAAGCTAAGATTTTAATTACTTCTGTAAAGAACTACTTTTAAAAGATGAATATTGACTTAACATGAAAAATGTTTAATTAAAATGGGCTGATTTTCCATATTATAGTCCACTAGTTTGAAATATTACGTATTACTAAATTATCCAAATAGACTAACTGAATATTTTCTGTGATATGGAAGATCAGATAATACTTTATGATGTTTCAATATGATGGCGTGTTGAAATATTACTGTGGCCTTTCAGCATGGTTTTGTTTAGTTTTTCTTGAAATTGATTTTGACTTGAAACAAGAACCTGAAGGTCTGATGTAACTTAAGTTGACCTTTATTCCATCACACTGTTTGTGTCATGCAATTCTGAAACCATTTTTCCCTGCTATTTAGTAATTCATTTGCATATATCTTCACTCCTCTATAGTACCCATTTTTAAGTACATATTACAGGCTAACAGCAATAATAGCAGAAATTTCAAGGTGAAGTCCCTAGAACTATTTAATTATAAAAGAATGAGAAGGCGTAAGAACATTTCCTTGTCTTTCCATTCAAAAATTGTAGTAATACTTGAGTAGATGCCATCTTTAGACCTTAGCTTTCATATTTATGAAGTTTTAGCTCAGTTAGCACTAAGTCTGATACTCACTATTCTGTGATGGGTCCTTGCCTTTGCACTACGATAGATTCCTACAGCTGTCACAGAGTGAGGATGGTATCTCCTAAATTCAAGAACCACCTCCATGCCTACGTTAGTCAACTAGCCTCTACAGGCAACCACAGCAGAGAAATAGTTTCCTCTGAATAGTCATTCAGAGCAGAAGCTTAATTTGAGGGAACAATACTGCCCTTTAAGGAGCATTTCCCTCTCAGTATTGATTATACCATAAGCACAGAGACAATTAAACTCCTAACTAAGGCATATAAATTGGATGCTTGTACCTGGCAGTTTGAATATCACGTCCTCTCTGCCTCCAACCAAAGTCACCTTACTGGCAAATATGTCAGAGATATAACTATACCGTACGGCTTGAAATTCAAATTTGAGTTAATTTTAAACTAGGTATTGTTGTATAAGCTTTATGAAAGCTATATGATGTTTCAGTGATCGCTTGGGTAGGTCAGTTAGCAGTCAAGATCACTGGAGTGAACATAAACATATACTAAGTCAAAAGCATTTATAGCCATAAAAAGCATATCGTTAAAACAATAACACCTGAAACTTTAAGGGCTTTTTACTTTTTTTCACCTACAGCGGCAGCTGAGGAAATAACATCTTGGCAAAAATCAGTGAGCTGCTGAAGGCAGAACACACCACAGCTCCACGGTCTAAAGAGATCTTGTAGGCAAAGATTACCAATAAACCAGTGGGAAGGTGGCACCTCTGAACTGTCCTCAAGAGATGAAAGGCCTCATTCAAATCCGGTACTTGGCTATGCAAGATCTATAATTTTAGAGTGTATTTTAGAGATTTCCCTCATTCCACAGTGAAGGGTGAGAGCAGAATATACCACATAAAATACTATAAAATAATTTCCCAGACTGTTTAAATCCCCCTTTACTCTTAGTCCTTTTTCTTGTTCATGTCCAAATGCCGCTTCTGGTGCGTATGGTGAAGAATGACCTGCTCCCCAAACAAACTTGTGTGACATAGCGTTTGGACCACACCTACTTGTGACAGCAGTGTAAAATGAGGATCACATCACAGCTTAGTGCTTTAAGTCTAGTCTTTGCCTTCGAAACTGACTTGTTGCATCGTTCTTAATCACCGCTGTGATAAGCTGTGTCTGGGATCTTGATAGCCCTCTGATTCATGGCCTAATTTATCAGCTTCTGGCAGGACATTCTGTCTTCTGTGTGTAAACCTCTCCTTCCACAATAAGCTACCAGTGACAATTTACTCAAGAAATCCTGACAGATGAGGCAAGATACACTGCCTTCCTATGCGACATTGCATATTGCTAAAATGCTCGGGGTGGCACAGCCACCCCATCCCTCAAGACTGCAACGCGTTTCTATGGAACCTTTGGACAATGGTCAGGGTAGGCAAAGTCATCCTTCACCAACCTGTGCAAGCAGCCTGCTTTGGGGTGATGTGAGGAAAACGCTGGTATAATGGGCATTGAGAAAGTACGTAGTTAAGAAATAAGGTAGATGATTATGTTTATATTAAAACATAACTCTCTCCGGTTTTTAATACAGTTTGGAGGAAAAATATGTATATATAATTTGGTCAGGCTTTACAAGCGCTGTTCAGCCAATAGACAAGAAAAGCCACAGCATCAATTAAATTAATGGAAATACTTTCAATGAAGAGGAAGACTTGAGTCAGGCACTAGTGTCTCTACGCCCAGTTTAACGAAGAAAGCTCTAGGATTTACGCAGAACAAGTTTTATAGAGATCCATAAAAAAAGAGGATCATTTTCTTAAACAAGCAGTGGAAGGGGAGCAAAATCCCAAATCAAACTATCTGTTTTGAACAACATAATGTCTATTATTCTGATCAGAATAAGTGAGGGGGAAAGTTTTATCAAACCACAGATAGTTCCTACATAAGTGAATTCACATCAGGTCTATTACTTTGGGCAAAACTTAGAGCCGGTCTAATAACACAGAGGTGATTAAGTGAATAATGTATTCAGTCACACCAACAAAATGTGACAATATGGTAAATGGACAGTATTCAATCAGCTCCAGTAAACACCAGTTAAAATATGCTGGGAAATGGAAGAACTCTTTGCCAGAATGCTATTTAACAGAAAATTATTCACAGACAATTTGACTGGCTCCATACACATGAATTCTTTCACGCTTAACTTGGAATTAGAGGGAAAAAGATACTGGAGACTATAAAATTCTCTACTCCTTAGTAATCTAAATCAGAAATGATATTCTAAATCACAAGAAGAATGATGACATGCTATCAGAAGTCAAAAAACATTGTAAGATATTTATAATAATAACAGATATATATATGTAATTGAAAATTACATATTATTTTGCATATCCTCACATTCTCCTTCATCCTCACAATTTGCATGCAAATAAGGAATCTTTAAGTGCATTTTAATTGCTACACTACCTTCAAAAATAGAGAATTTTAAAGATGTATTTATTATTGTGTAGGGAAGGAAATGTTAATATGAACCAAATAATTACTCTATTTGCATAGTGATAAGACTTACTTGTAATAAAATCCTCTTATAAATATAAAGGAGGAACACTGAACACTACAGAGCTTGACAAGCAAAATAACAGAAAATGTCATCAAGAAAAGGTGCATTCATAGGTGAAAGACTTTCAGTACATTACTTTTCATTATATCTTTACTACTAATGTCAGAGTAACAAACAGGTCAAGGCTTTAAAATATTCAGCATATGCCATGTTTATTAGGCAGAAAGAAAATGTAGGTTGAAAAAAAAAAAGTCAGAAGGACCTGAACTTCTTGTGCTCCAGAGGATTTTCTTGTGATTATAATTTCTTTAAAGCTGCTGAACCAATGTTTTAATTTAGCAAAGATAAATATCATTTCATGTGTATGACCTTGAATTTTAAGTCTCAGCCCAGAGGGAATATTTACAACCTGTAAACAGACTCTGATAATGAAAATTCTGACAAATCTGAACATTATGATGCTAGCTGCCTTTATCTTCCAATTGTTTCCCTCCTCCCCCCTCTCCAAGACACAAATAAGTACAGCTGACTAAAATCCTTGCTTCGGGTCCCTATCAGAACATCTCAGACTTTTGCAGCATAAAAAGCACAAGATCATTTCTTATTTACTTTGACTTGGCTTTACCTTAGCATGTGTAAAGTCAGCTTGTATTAGGCCTGTATTCCATTTTGGCGTCCTTTACAAAATAACTCATATTGGCAAAAATTAAGCACAAGACTGACTACATCTACACGAATGCGGGCACCAGTACATTCCCTGGAGCAGGGTGCCTGTCCAAGGCCCCCTTGGCAAGTCCTCGGGGACCTCCAGAGCACATGGACTATATGCAGCATCAAGCACCATCATGCTGAAAGCTGCACAAAGACTGCAGAATTCAAAAAGAGCTCTGCTCTTACTCTGGCTGGCTTTCCTGTCTCATACTGCCACTGTAAATGAGGAGGTTTCTCTTCCACAGCCTTTCAGAGCCCATACATCACCTTCTAAGTGCCATATTGACAGTATGGACAAGAAGCTGGAAACAAACAGTGGTGTATCTAGGTTCTTTCAAACCCCTATTACGAGTACCCACCAGCGAGGCTGTTTTCAGGTTACACAAAGCCCCCTTCATTGTTTTGTGGGACGAGTGAGATCGTGGAGAAGCAGCACAACTACTGCTGTCAAGTCTCAGTAGTCACATTACGATGCTGCAGCAGGGTTTTGCTCAGCCTAGTAGGTAGGCACCATGGAAACATCCTCATTAGCCATGGTTCCCAAGATGGGTGTTTAATATGTCCTACAACTTGTGTGTACCTCATTCAGGTGCTCTCTCTCAGTATTGTGAGTGCTCTGTCTCTAGCCCCAGAGCTCTCAGTAAATCTCTTTTGCTCCTGTCCTTCCCTCCCACCATCTTGTGGGCCCTTAGTGGCACACACCAGTACAAGGCCTGGTTAGACCATGCAGACCAGACATACTCTGACCAACTGCCACATCAGCTGCTCCACAAACCTTGCTCCAGTGCCAAACTTTCCAGATCTCCTCTGCTGTCCTCAAAGCCTGTGAGAAGCTACTCAGGCCAAGTGGGGGACCTCAGCGTTGCACACAGCCATGGTGCCAAGGATCTCCAGAAGGAGCTCACAGCCAGAGCAAGAACACCTACGCATGAATTATCATGGGTCATTGTGGCAGGCTTTCTTCAACATTTTTCCTTCTTTCCTGTCCTTACCCCTTCCCCAACACTTTTTGATCTCTGCTTGGGGTTGTACAGGTGCTGTAGACACAGATACCAGATCATCGTGGCATGTTTCTCATCTACCTTGTCCCAAGCAGGAAGAGCTCAGGGGCCTCTTTTCAAGACCAACTGGTGCCAAGAAAATGTGTCTACATGGGAGGACTGTGCAGTTAAGCCATGATGTGCAAGGGGTATGTATGCGTCTATTCAGCTGTCCTTTGGTGTGAATGAGCACTCAGAACCTCCTAGGTTGGGCCAGTTCCTTATGGGAGGTACTCAGATGGCCACAGGCAACACGTGGCAGGGTCCTAGCATCAAATTTTACCAGAATACACAGGTTATCACTCCTCTGAGGCCTGCTGGGCACACTGTGCAGGCTGGTAGGTGTGAACAAAGAAGATGGTGACCCATGGGTACAAACTAAATTCAGCCACTATTGTGGCTCTGGGTACCTTCCAGTGCACAGAAAGATCCCTTGATACTTTTTTTCACAATGAGCAGGTGCATGCAGCTGAAGGCCGACCACCACAGGTTTTCCATCTGTGCTGGTCTGGGCTGCGATAGAGTTAATTTTCTCCATAGTAGCTTGTATGGAGCTATGTTTTGGATTTGTGCTGAAAACAGTGTTGATAATGCAGAGATGTTTTCCTTATTGCTGAGCAGTTCTTGTACAGCACCAAGGCCTTTTCTGCTCCTCACACCACCCCACCAGTGAGTGGGCTGGGGGTGCACAAGAAGCTGGGAGGGGACACAGCTGGGACAGCTGACCCCAACTGACCAAAGGGATATCCCACACCATATGATGTCATGGTCAGCAATAAAGCTGGGGGGAAAGGGGAAGAAGGGGGGGACATTCAGAGTGACGGCGTTTGTCTTCCCAGGTGACCGTTATGTGTGATGGAGCCCTGCTTTCCTGGGGATGGCTGAACACCTGCCTGCCAGTGGGAAGTGGTGAAGGTATTCCTTAGTTTGCTTGTTTGAATGCGTGGCTTTTGCTTTACCTATTAAACTGGTTTTATCTCAATCCATGAGTTTTCTCACGTTTATCCTTCTGATTCTCTCCCCCATCCCACTGCGGGGTCACTGAGTGAGAGGCTGTGTGGGGCTTAGTTGCTGGCTGGGGTTAAACCACGACACTAGCTCTCCACACCACCTTGCACACATCCCCAGTCTTTCCTAGACTTAGAATTAGGCCTGCAATGCAGTATTATTCAGTCTAGACTGACTCTAAATATTGTTTAATCTTGTACTATTCAAATATTTTTTTAAGGGTGGGGTCATCAAAGGAAATTCCCTTTTTTCCTTCAAAACTGAAAGATGTTTCCACCTTTACTTGCCATTCAGTTTCATTTTCCTCACTTACTCCACATATCTTTGCTATGGGCCTCAGTTAAACTAAGTCACAGTCTTGTCTGAGTGCCAGCTATTACATACGTAGCTATAGAACTATTCCTGTTGTCATTAAAATGACCCAAGATAGGGCAGATAGCAAGGCTAGAGAATGGTTAGCTGTATGGGTGCAGCTTTTACATTTCCTCAGTCCTTTTTGGTTTTTTGACAATATGAAGTGATTCCTAACAAATGTGCTAGAACTAATTATTTTATGTTCTCCACTACATTCTGTTATATCTCTAAAATTGGCTAGCATGGCTTGTGCTTTTGGTTAAAATTAAATTATAATTAAAATATCCTTTATTTTACTGTGCTGTCTTTGATGGAGATTGGGCTTTGAACCCAGATCTACAAACTGTTGCTTGTTAAAACTTATTTTAACTGGCCATCTTAATTCTTGTGATAAGAACATCATCAGCCCATACTTGTTCTTACTTATAACACAGTTCAGCTTCAGCAAGGCTACTACACATCTTTAGAGAAAAGGATACCCAGATCTCGAGTTCGTTACCTTCTGGTGGGCAGAAGAATATTTTGGTATTTTACTGTGCCAGTACACTACACATATTGTAGTGTTCTTTAGGTCTTAGGATTCACTGTTATTAGGGTATTTATCATTTCAGTATTCGGTGACCAAGAAAAGGAAGTAAAATCTTCTCTGGAATCCATTTCCTGCAAATACATCGTTTTAGTGGGAAGTCTGTGAGATGCCTTGGTGTCAGCTGTCTTGTTGACTCGAATCTGTACAATCAGTCTGTAGTGGGTCTCTTTGGGGAAGTCCTCTCCTCCGTGGCTTCACAAACTGCTAGAACCTCCAAATAATCTGGAAAAGAAGTTCAGCTGTCAGAGACTAATTTGGGGAAACCAGTCAGCAAGTGAGCTGACTGAAATGCCTGCCACATTGCATCAGTCAGAGCTGAGGAGAGGACAAACCTTCCAGCAAGTGAAAGAGCCTGTAGTATGCCTTTCACAATCACGAGGAAAGATTTGTCCCTTGTTCAACAAGAAAAGACTAAATTCCCTCAAAGCAAGCCAAAACCCTCTGCACAAGAAGCATTTTAACTTTTGGTCTGTATCTCTTCATCAGTATGTTGTCATATGATAACATGCTACAGAACTACATTACAACTTGTGTCCCCTGTCCCCTCCCCACAACTTTTTGCTCCCTGTAGCTGCAGTTCTGCTAGGAATATTCTGGTTTAAACTGCTTTTCAAGCTCCAGACTCCTACTGAAGAAGTAAAATTCAATGTAGCTATTTGTGTAGATACATTCAGTAACTGTGATGGAAAAAAAAAAAAACAAAACCACAAACCCACCCCAAAACAGAAACCAGCTGTATCCAAGCATGTATAATTTTCCATAGCCTTGGGCAAGAAATCTATGCATAGAAAAATTCCTCAGGTGTCAGAGTAACCCGAAGTGCATTAACAAGCAAATAATTAGGGACCGATTACGAAGACTTACCAGATGGATATGAAATTAAAGTTTGGGTTTTTTGTTGGTTTGGGGGTTTTATATATTTCCCAAGTAACCTTTATTTAGCTGCAGTCAGCAGTTTTATTCTCCCTGTTACCCAGTACAGCCAAGAAGTTACTTAACAGTTGATGATGGAATTTCACTCACGCTTTCTTCCTAATTTGATTAAAAATGCTTCATCTGGTACCAGTTCATACCCTTTGTTCACTAGACTGTCAAAAGGTTAAAAATAAATCAGTAAATAAGCAGAAGTATTTTGCATTTAGAAGCAGTTGTAGAAGGAATTACTTTTTCAGCAATGTTTGCATTACAAACGACCAGTTTCCTTTCAAACAGTACTTTTTTCAGAAAAAAAATGGCTACTTTGTATGCTATTTCACATGTCCAGGAAAGTTACGTTACTGAGACACTATATTTAGGAGTCTGGGTATATAAATGTCAAGAAAT
This sequence comes from Steatornis caripensis, assembly GCA_013398225.1. NCBI lineage: Eukaryota > Metazoa > Chordata > Aves > Caprimulgiformes > Steatornithidae > Steatornis > Steatornis caripensis. The sequence continues at coordinate 42,589 of VZSC01002833.1, forward strand.
TCACTCTCCAAGCTCGCTAGCTATTTTGCCCTCATTTACACACAGTGTAAACTTCTTTCTCAGCTGTATACAGCAAACAACACTCATACTGAAATACTTGCACTACCTGTGACATCTGAGTAGAGATGTTTAGACTACATTGATTAGATTAGCAAGTGAGAAGAAAAGGCCAAAGTTGCTATCAGCCTGGAGACTAAGAAAGTCTCTGTTTCATCACGAAAAGACAGGTTTATTATTAATAAAATGTAAGGCATGCAGAGATAAAGTTTTCTATTGACAAAGCAAGTGTTTGTGCAAAGCAAAACAGAAACAGTGCAAGTTTTCCAAAACGTCCTTTTGCTGTGCCATAAATCAGTGCTGGAAGGACAACTTCTGAAGGTACCTACTCAGTTCATTGCTGCCACACTGCGATTGCGAGTGAGAGTGACAATAGATGCTTCAAGAGATACGAATATCTCACCACTAAATAATGAGTACATTTAACATAACTCTCTAAACAGCTGTCAAATGATAACAGCTTTTGGTCATTACTACTAGAGCTGAATCATTACTCTGGATTCAAAATCTCCAGTTTTGAATCATCAGTTCCCCAGCATCTCAAATCCCTCCAAACGTCCATTCACATGTCTGCTGTAAGTGCTCTTGGTTTACGAGGGAGCTGTGATTAATAGGTGCAGTGTGAAAAAAAAAATTGCCACAAAAAACGATCTATACACGAGAAACCTCTGAACTCACAGCAGTGCTCTGTCCATCATCTTGGTGATGACTTCTATGCCACTGGATTTTATGGCTCTGGAATACCAAGATTCTCAATAGTTCTACCTAGTCCTCACCCTGCATCCTCAAAGCAAAGATAGACTTCCTATGTGAACAAAGAGAGAGAGAGATAATTTTTGGTTTTTTAATTCTCTCACTAAATAAGTTGTCTGACAGAGAACAAGGAGAGTTGTAATGTGCATATGTACTATTGTGGGAAAACCTATTTGGGTCTATTACAATAAAGAAACAGATGAAGAACAGTCCATCTGTGCACAAATATGACCCCTGCAATGCTGCCAACATCAGAGTGATCTGCCAAATGATACCATCTGCACAAATGGAAACTCTTCTATGGGCAGATTGAGCTCACGTGCAGATTTAGTAAAACTCTTAAAGGAGTACTGTATCCAGAGGGACTGTCCGCTTTGGAGGTGGGGGAGACTTTCTGTCTGCTAATCCTTGTTCTGGTGCATGGCCAATTGAGGCTCTGAAGGACATGGTCCTTCACAAACTGCGGGGGGAAAGGGAGTGGGGTTGTGAACTTCTCCATCTCTTGTGATCCCTGAGCAGGACAAGTGCATCTCACTGTTTCTTACAGCCAGTGAGGACTAGGTCCTTCCCTTGCACTGTTCTAGGGGGCTTCCTCCTTGTCACCTCAATGGGGGCAATGGGAAGACCCTGGTTCAGGGCTGCACTATTGCTCAACGGCAAGGGCCTTACGGAACAGTGATTTGGGATTCCTGATTTTGAGTGAAGAAGCTCATCTCGCAGAGCTCCTGACCTGCAGAAAGGAAACTGACTCCCTAGCACAGTGCCTCAAGCAATTTCTGGCTGTGACCTCATATCTGTGTGGCCTGTCAACCCAAAGAGTAGCATAGATGGTTGAATCCATAGGGACTTTAACCGCTTTTTTTGAGAATAACCACCCTAGAAGGAGCACTGTGGGGATGTCTGTATCCTGGAGTACAGGGAGGTTGCCTAAATTCACCAACAATTTTGCAGCTCAGGTTATCTCAAGGAGATTGCCGGGAAAGCCACCAGAATCACTTGGAAGGAGAGAGGCTGTCAGTCTACTCTGGAAGTAGATTGGGCCCAACGGTTTGACAGAGCCTGTGTTTGGAGTCATGTAAATGTTCATAGATAGGTGCAATCTTCTTTAAAAGGAGGTGCATAGGAAATTAAGACAGTGAGTCTTCAAGGCCCCCACAAGCCACAGAGAGGTGCCTTGGGCAAGGATCTGCCCACCGATGCCATTAAGTTGAAAATGAGCCTCATCTAAAATGAAGGGTTAAAAGTAGCGGTGGAAGTTTTTATCTGCTGTTGAGTCCCCTCGACAATTTCTCTGGGTTTACAATCACATTTTAAAACATTCATCTGTCCCCTGTTGCTTTGTAAAAGACCAGCACACAAAAGGAGAGACTAAGTAATTGACTTCATAGGGAAAATGAATCTGACTACGCACAAAGCACAGCCAAGACAGCATAATCAAATTTAAGAAGACAAACACATATTTTTCCTTTAACCCTCTTTCTGTAAGGCATTTTAGGTGCTGCTTATAACAACAAGCTGTAATAAAATTAGAAATAACTTGTGTTCATGGTGTCCCTGGAAGAATATGCAGAACATGCACTTCGCTTATGAGAGACCTATAACCACTTTCATTCAGTACTATTTACATCGAAAACGTTTGGATACATCAGCAAGAAGGATGCTGTCTTTATGTATTTTTCTTCTGGACACCCTTCTAATAAAAGGAAATATCTTCATTTTTCTTAGCCAGAAGCAAAAATCTTGTAACCTGTATTTGCAGCTCCCATCTGAGATCAGGCCTTGTATTCACAAGTATTGACTGATTAAAACCCAATTCCAAAACTGGATTTAGTCTGCAATGATGAGCACTGAAGTGATCAGCTTGAGGAATCACAGTCCTGGAAAAGAAATCGTAACGCAGAGATGAGTGCTTAGGGATCTCCCTTGGGCATCGCAGAGTCAGGGATCCAGTGCAACAAGACTGATGCAAGCAGGTACATGTCTTAAACCCCGTGCTTTGCCAGGCATGGTGTGCCCTATGCAATGCAAGCGAAAAATAACCCCCCCTCTCTAAAGTCAGAGCTTCAGCTCTTCCATTCCAAAATCAAAACAGTTTGCTTTTTTCCCTTTGGAGAGCACAGCTACTGTAGGACACAGCCTCACCCTCTTACATAAATGGATCACCTTCCAAAAATGCAAAGGAGCCACTTTCACTGTACTCCTCAGCCTAAAGGTGTTCACAGATATATCTCTCCCAAGAGCATGCTAAAGCTACTATCTGTTCTAGAAAGAGGGAACTCTCCTCTCCTGCAGCAAAAAAAGGAGTCAGCGAAAGTGCCTTGACAAGTAGATACCAGGTAGATAGGTTAACCATCAAAGATTGTTTCATTTGAGACAAAGCAGCCCGTGGAGCACAGACTGGAAATTCACCCTCTCATGCAATCACCCTGAGTACAAGTTTGTGACCCACATCGCTTGCAATTAAAAGAAAAAAACCTGTCAGTTATTCAGTTTGAAAAAAGATGCCACACTCCAAAATGTCCATGCTGAATTTAGCCTGTTTTCCCCTTTTCAGGGAAAGCATGAAACTATTCAAACATGCTTTAAAAAAGAAAACAACAAGAAAAGCTACATACTTGTGAGACGACTGATTGATACATGCTGTCAATGGACCAGTTTCCAAGGTGATGGTGACAGCTCTTCCAATAAGCTGCTTTAGAACTGGGTTTTGAGGGTACTGGGAAATATGTATAAATATAGGTATAACAGAATGCCTTCTGTTCAAAATGATTTTTCTTTTTCCAAGAAATGTTTTAAATGTTGACAACCAAGCTGTATCGGAAAACTAATCAGCACATCGACACCTCAGAGTCAAAACGAAATGCAGACTCCGCTTAAGTTGAATGGCAGCTGCATAGTGACACTTGTCTTCTGTGAAAATTACTATGGAACAGAACCAAGACCTGGAACGTTTGGGTTCTTTGTTTTGCCAGTCTTACTGCAAGATACTAACCAGGATATGAGGGTTTTTTTTCAGTTATACATTAGCTTACTCCTCAGTTATCTGAGGAGTTTAGTTCAGAAAGTGATAAAAATCTGTTAGATTAATAGCATCAGCCTGCTGTCTACATTTTGCAATTGTACTAATCACTCTGGGACACATCTGAGTTTAGGTACTAAAGAAATGACAACATACCTTCAGCGAAGATCCAGTGCTTTCTTTTTCAAGACCAAGAGGTCCTCTGAAAAAAAATCTTCTTCAAGAAATACTGGTCCACATATCTTCAACATGGATTTTTTTGCTTCCAGTTTGCAACTTCATTGTGTAATAACAGAATTCAGACAACTGTGCTCAATGTGCCTTGGATAAAGTGCCTTAGTTTTCATGTTGAAGAACTTACTTAACTTTTTTAAAAACAAAATTAATATAGAATTATTTCATGATATGTTACTGTGAGAATACAAGACATATGTAAACCAGCTAGTAAGGTGTGATTTCAACCTTTTTTCTTATCCACATAGCAAATCTTATTCCATCCATCTTCACTCTGCATGAAGTACTTATAAAAATGGAACCCAATAAGAACATTTTGTTCCCACAAAAATATGCTGCAGCAGAACAGAGCAAGGTATATAAAAAAAAAATCAAAATTAGACTATTATTAATGAAGGTTAATTAGTTATTTAATTTTAGAATTTCCTCCTGATAACACAGCTTTAGATGTATTTCTTATACAACGCATAAAACAAATAGACAAAAGTAGGAAGCATTGTTTGTCTTATGTAAGATGATAACTTAACTAAGTATTTTATTTTTTTTTTCCAGCTGGAAAGTCTTTTCAATTAAGGCTGCATAGGTTGTATCATCAGCAAGATGCTACCTTTCTTTAAGTAGTTTGCACTCTGAGGGATATTCCAAGGACAACTCTTGTTCTTTTCTTGTCAAGATAGCTTATAAGCTGCCACATGGCCATTTATTACACCTAGCTGAAGGTCTGTCTTGAAGGATATTTGATTAGGTCCATCTGATCAAGATCACATTACCAGAAGGATGGTCATTTTTATTGCCAAGTTAAATGTTCAGAGGTACATGCATTTAACATAGCTCTTTCTCCTATTTCAGACAGATTGTAGATAATGTTTCTTTCCCGATAAGATGTGGATCTCATCCAAGTTCAAGACTGCACCAATCTCATCCAAAAGCATTGTCTCTTTATGCCATCCTACAAGATTAATTTGTTCAGCTTCATAAACCAAAAATCTAGTTCTAAAATTTTACTCTTTAACTGCATTTAAAACCATTACAGGTAAAGACACTTAAAACACTCTGGCCTCAAAACATGAGAAAGAAGAGGCTGACAGCTGGCTTCACACTTCAAGCAGTCATTCCCTTTAGACTTTGAAGAACCACATCATATATATTTTAGATAATTTTATCTTTTTCCTTTATATAAAAAAAGCTTGTGCAAGAATTATGAAAAGTACTGTACTAGGGTGGCAAGCCTACAAAATTTAAAAGATTAATCGACCTACAGGAAAGAGATGGACGACCATTGATTACCATGCACACGTGTTCAAGAAGACAGATGAGTGCCGTCAGACGATTGATCTTTCCAAATTAGCCTTACTTTGGTCAACTATTGCTTGTCTTTTGGACTTCTTCCATTAGTAGTTACCCTTAAAAAAAAAAAAAATCCTACACAGCTCACTATGTTCCAAGCCATTACTTTGAGCATAGTCTCGTTGATACAGCCATAGCCATGCCCATCTTAGATCCACTCTTCAAAAAGATAAGAGATGGTTGCATTTTTCCCCATTCTGTAGAAAGACCCACAAGATTTTTTGTGTTTTTCTTTCAGGATCTATTTTCAATCTCCTTCTGCCATAACATCACTTTTCTCATTAAAGATTACATGTACATTTTGAGAATAGTTTAAAAATGTAAGAAGCTACTCTACAAACATAGAAATGTTTATCAAAGCTTTCCTCTGACTCTCATTCTGATCTTGCACTTTTACACTTGTACGGCGTTAGATTAGTTTTAAATGATTGCTTCTGATATACACAAATGCAAGCAAGATCGAGAGGGGCCTATTGAAAACAGATGTGAATTTTTTGCTGACCTTTGATGTGCAGTAGAAGGTCAGAGCCAAGTAACCAAGTGCTTCCTTTATAGCATCTATTGAAAGGTGGGAACAATCTAAATTCTACCACTGCAGGAGACAATGGAGATGAAAATGCTAAGCCCTTTGAATGACTTTCCTATTCCCTATTCTTTTTCTGAGATCCACTCTGAAGATCAGCTGTAACCACTACATACAACATGAGATTCAAAATCTGATCTGTTCATGGATGTACAGCATGGTTTAAAACTAAGCAGAGATATGAGGAAATTAAATGTGCCCATTTTGACACCAGCTGTGCACAGCCTTTTTGAAACATGGTTATTGATCATGTTTAGGCTTGTTGTTATTAACAGCAAGATCCTCAGCTTCACTCACTGATGTTGTGTACCAACAGACCAGTGACAAATGACTTTCAAGCTTGACGTGAACTTCCAAGAAAGACCGTCTCTTGCTGCTGTTATCTATGCTTAGTCTGGGCATGCACTTGCCTCCTATCCAGTGAGGATTATAGAAACTGCTGCCCAGGCATCTAAGGGGATGTATTCCTGACAAACAGGAAAAGGTTTCAGCATGTGCACTGACTGGGATTTTAATGCTGATAACAAAGAGGGCAAAGTCTAATAGGTAGAAAAATGCTCGTGAAACATGATCATTTCATCCAGGATTCCTTCCTTGCCCCTAAGGGAGGCCTGATCTGACAACAACGTAAGGAACTGCTTTAGGAAAGGGGCTGAAAACAAGAAAACTGAAGAGTGGATAAATTTTATATTAGGCTACAGACAAGTACCTAAATGCACTTGCCTTAGCAACAAGTAAGGCAGACTATACTCAAACCTGCTAGTAGGCTCATTAGAGAATCTCAGGACACAAGTAAATATTGGTGAGTCTATCACATGCTTCTGCGCAATCAATAAATTGTTGCGGTTTTGATAAGTAGAAGAAAAACTCTCCCCCCTTCCATACAACAGATTATCATTTAGGGCACCAAACTGCCAACTGACAGCTCGGGCATCCTTATCACAGCTTCACACTGCATTACTCTTAATGTTACATAAATCATGATCGCCATTCTAAAAACTACTCTTAATAATACTCTGTGCTTCGCAGCTCCTACTAAGCAAGATGTGATACGCTGACACAGGGGAAAGAAAGCAAAAGGTACCGGTGTTAGACAGGGTCATTGCAGGTCAGGCTAAGATTAGATTAATTCATCCATTTCACCATGCTCAAGGTACAAGTGATAGAGTAAAAATATCTGACACATCTCATGGGAAGTTGTGTGAATCATTAAAACTCATTCAGTGCCTAAACTGATTACAGAATAGAGCTGGCCAAAATCAGTTTTAATCCCATGGGTACTTCAGATATTTCGGTGTTTGTTTGCATCCAGAATTAAAATGAAAAATCCACACTTTCAAATGATTCACGAACAGGTTCAGTTTCATAGAAATGCCTCAGAAATGTCAAAATTGAATCTGACGTTGCCAAGTGAGTCAAAATATTTTGTCATTTGCAAACTTTTCTCATTTCATTTAACAGCATAAGAACTTTTGGGACGGATGGGGCTATGTTTAGCACAGATCCCTGTTCTCCATCAGTGCTGAAGATCTCTGGGAATCAGAGTCTGCATCCCCAGGTCAACAGTCTCCTCGGTGAATGGGATCCTACCCTGATAGCAGGTATAATGATACCCCTTAAGTTCAATTAAGCATACAAACCTCGTGTGTCATCTTCCGATTCAGCTAGGGAAAATTTCCATTTTATGAAAACTGTGTCTGTTGCAACAAAACAATGAAATCCTAAAGTTCCCAAAGAGTTTTAAAAACATTAGCTTAAGTTGCCTTCTTCTAGCATTATAAGAGCAGCAGGGCTCGGATTATAGGACACTTAAGCACCTTTTGCAACACAATTTTAGACCAAGTTGCCACAAGCACAACCCAGACCCTGTGATTGATCTCTTGTACTGAAATCAAACTAAAATATTCTATTTCTTTTTTTTTTGATTCTATGTAGCTGCTCTCACTTCAGCCTGCTACCAGCTGCTTATTTTCTGTCAGATTGTCATATCCTTTTAGTAAGTGTTTTACTAATTTTTAAAATGTAATCATTTCACTTCACCAAGGTGAGTTTTTCACAATATTAGTTCATTCTGACTGAATTTGTGAAGTTCTAATCAATGCAAGTTCAGAGCATGTCCAAATCTCTTCTGTTTTCTCTGATCTGTTGCTGAGAGAACAATTTAACTTCATTTGGTTATCTTTCATATATAATGTATAAAGGTTGTCGTACTAAGGTTTGTCTGTGTTTTCCACACCACAGTCTTTCTAGGTTTCAAGAGAGCACTGCAGTATTAAATAAGAATTTTCTCATGCTTTTGTTTTTCAGGTGGATTTTTTGTTTTGTTTTGTTCTTTTTTGGATTTTTTTTTTTTTGAGCAACATCTATGAACTTGAGATATCCACACAAGATCATAGGATAACTCATGTTGGAAAGAATCTCAGGAGGCCATCAAGCCCTACACCCTGCACAGTATCTCCATGTCCCCGTTTGGCGGCCCTCACGGGGAAAAAGATTTTCCTTATAGCCAGTCTGAACCTCTCTCCTATCAATTTATTGCCATTGTCCCTTGTGCTTCTGAGCTATCACCGACATTTGTGAATTTTAGGAAAGTTCTCTTATTCCCTTTTCTTTAAGCTTTGTGCCACACTGCCAGTTACTCAGCGCATATACTGCACGAACTCTGTGCTCAGGCCACTCATGTCCGCTCAGAGCTGATGCTCAGGTGTCTCCAGTTCCCGTTGTGACCATCAGCAAGGGTAACAGCTCATTTTAGGTGCTGGAGATGTATTATACATCTAAATACATCCATCCTGATGTATCACCCTGCAGGAACGCTGAGGCCTGAAGCCTTGTGTTACTTCAAAAAATGTTTCTTTTTAGTTATAGTTTATTGCGGCAATCATGTAAAATGCCACTTTTTAGTATTTTTAAGACAATAACCTCATGGAGGAGAAAATTTCACTGTTTCTGAAAAAACTGCAAGGAGTGTCTATTAAGGTATCCATCACGAAAAAAGGAAAAAATGCCTAGTTTTATCCCATAAACTGGAAGTAATGTAGGTAGTACCTCTGGATCATCATGAATATTTATATACCCTTCCTTCCATATTTTTATCATGTCCAAATAAAGCACCAACACTTGTTCTATATCTTGGTTGTAAGTCAATTTAGACTACTCAGAGTACCTCCTCTCAACCTGTCAGCCTAAGAATCAGTGATACATGTGGAAACAACCCCACTAGTAAATATATCTCTATGTTTACTAATTAAAACTTCAGAAGAAATCCTTCCTCTGGTTCCAAGAGGAAGCCTGCTGTAATAGTCCTTCCACAGCACAGTCACCGTGCTTCTCCAAACTCCTCTTATGAATGACATGATCTATGGTTACTTTGAAACTCATTTGAAACTCTGACAGATAAAAAACAAATGGAAGGCATATTATGTCTTTAGTTTACATGTATAATTTCTTTGACCCAATCACATTTTACACAACAATTAAACCAGACAGCCGTTCAGTTACCCATTCCTTTGTTTAAAACCTGTGAACGGTTCTTAAATTACCTTAATTAATCAGAAAAACATCTTAAGCACCTTGTATACGTGCAAGATCCTCACAGTGTATCACACCCCACCATATACACTCATTCCTTTATGAGTTGCTAGCTTTAGGTACTCGGTTTTGAAGTTACAGGCATAAATATTTGCTCAATTTTCTGCTTTGCCTTTATCCTCACTTGAGTCATGCTGCCATTTCATTTGTGTTACCCTTTCCCCTAGGAAGTTGTCCTAGTTTGGGCTAGGAAAGAACCAATTTTCTTTTCAACTTTACCTTTTAATTAAGTCTCTTCTGAGAAGCTGCACTCTCTGAAATTAACTGCATGTTTTTCCAGACAGTGTCTGCTCCTAGCAGTGCTAAGGTTCGCTGTTTATAGTTTGTGCTGGAACATCAGTAGCAATGGTATGCAGAAAGGCCCTTGCTTATAGTTATCCCTATGGAGACCAAGGTCGATGCTTGCTTCTGCTGACTTTCTTACGCACCCGACATGAAAGAGCAGAGAAGTGGTCACGCCTGCGACCCTGCGGTGGGGAGGAGCGGGTCGGACAGGTGACCCAAACCTGACCAAAGGGAGTATTCCATCCCATACGCGTCGTACTCGGGATAAAGCTGAGGGATCACGAGGGTCTCGCCCCTGCTCTTCTTCTATCGCTGGCATCTGAGGAGGACTCTGCCCGATTCTTCTGCCTTCGATCCCGATCTGTGTGTTCCTGAATCCAGCTCCTGCCTGCTGCCGAGTACAGTCTGGGACTTTCCCATGGTGTGCCCCACAGCATCCGAGTGATTCATCATCGGTGGGGGGAGCTCGATATTGGTTTTGTACATATTTCTATATATTTCATTATTATTTTTCATATTATTATTATACATTATTGTAGTTAGATTAAAGCCATTTTAACTTTTCCAACCCATAAGTCTCTTTCCCTTTTCTTTTGGGGAGGGAGTGGGTTAACAAAGATCGTCTGTTGTCTGTTTAATAGCCAGCCCAGCTTTAAGCCTTGACGGAAGTGGACTTTCATTGTCTGAATTTGTTCCATGTTTTCAAGCTCTTTGATGGAATAACCAGTATTTTCAGCACCTGTTTCCTCGGCTGTATTTTCTCCAGTGTATCATTATTGAAGCTTTGTGCAAAAAAAAATTTCAGAGTTCATCCTAAATTTGTGAATAGTTTTGGTCATATACAGTTTTACTTTTCAGACTATTGGGTTTTCTTTTTTTATGTAGACTGTTACCATTCCACTAGTTAAAACAAGATCTCCAGTTTTACAAGACGTAACTTCTGTGATGTGTTGTGCCAAAATATTTCTAGAAAGTAATTTCAAGGAGTACCGTCCCAGATGTCAGCATGAAAGTGGTTCTTGAAGCCTTAAAAGGAGCTTTGACATCTCCAGATGAAAGACCTAGGTAAGACCTAAGAGAATTCTCTGTATTTCTGGCAACGTATTAATTTGCTGGAGGATTTGTCTTCTGCATCCTCTGAGTTTCATCAGCAAGTGCAAGCATTTCTTTTTATTCTTCTCTGTAAACTCATAAAGATGAAAAATTCTGGGCACTCCCTTTCTTATGGCCAATTACTATGTTCAGTCTCCTGAATTTTTCAAGGATATCATTCATTGTTTTGCAGCTCCTTCTCCTTTCTGATTTATATTTGAAGAATGTATTTGCAGCACACGAGACAGGATTTAATTACAGCTGAAAACAGGGTATGTTGACTGGAGAAATTTCTTTCTTACAGGCAGATGTCTCACATCTTGTGTTTTCAAGGAACACAGTGACCCTTAAAATCTCATTCTGTTTGCTGCTCACAGCCACCTTCACTTGGTTTCTGTAGCTGACCCTACGTACCCTTCAATCCAGACTCCCTACCTCTGTTCACCTCCTCTTTCCTTTCCCTCTTCCTCACTCACTTTTTTAACCCATGCAGGTATGTTTGGAAACGTTTCCAGGAGCATTATTTCCAGGAAAAAAAAAAAAAGGTATTTAAAATCCTTTTTGTTTAATATAAGAGCATTTTACAGAACATTTCCCTTTCCAACCAAAAAGGAAAAAAAAAGAAAATGAAAGAAAACTCTCTCGTATCTCCCCAGGGTTGTTCTGTCTGGTTAATTCCCCTACCGTGAACTTTTGTAGCTTACAAGACTGTGGTCCAACCTGGGAGACACAGCTTTATTAAGGACCTTGTCAAAGAGCAGGAGCATGAAGCATTGAAACAACAGTTGCTTGGCCCTCAGCCACATCTCTGAGTATGTTTGTGATCCCAGCCTTGCATAGGATCTCTGGGTACTACTGAAGTCGAAACAGTTTTAAATGAGAATCAACACTTCCAGGTTGTAGTAGCAACATACTGTCCTGAGAATTTGATCGGGTTGAAATGGTAAATTACGATTCCTTTGAGGCGACCAAGGTCTTAAGAAGTGGGTTTCCCACAGTGCTGGGTGCATGTCGTAGTAGAGAAAAAGATAATTATTATTCTGTTATTATTATTGTGACCATAATCCAAAGGAAAGCTTTTCTTTTTGTTGGCCAAGCTGGTCACAGGTGGCTTGGTGGCCTGTTTCATGTGTGTTGATAGTTATCCATTTCACTGAACCTGCTCAGGTGTTCCATATAGGTCTGTAGTTATTAGGTTTGTAAAATGAGATGCCACCTAAAACGTATTTTTGTATGCCCCTGCTCAGTCAGTTTTACTGAAAACAAACATCATCACAAGACCAGCACACTTTAATATATCTCTACATATCAAAGAAATAACAACCTGACACATCTGTACCTGGGAGCAGCCATGTCCACAGAAGTACCCGTTTCCATCTCAGTGGATGGCTTCTCCCAGGACCCCTGCGGAGCATTGTTTCTGGGGGATCCAAGCAGTACAGCTTCGTCTTACCTCACAGTCTGTGACCTGCCAGCATAGAGTTGTTTCCTGTATTTAGACAAATGGACTATAGAAGTGAGAGCACTGAAGGAGCACACCTATTGGTATTTAATGGAAAAAGTTACTCAGAAGTTTTCAAGTAGTCCAATCATCATCTTTAGTGTGATTCAAAACTGAAGTTTGCCTTCTGCCTATGAAAAGGGTATGTCCTGATCTGCATGCATTGACTAAGATGTGTGTATCTCCAAACTTTGAGGCAAGGGGTACATCTGCTAAATATGAAAAAGAAAGTTACTTACATGCCATACGTGTTGCTGCAATCTGTCACAGTTGCATAGTCCTCTGCCACATCTGAGGCTGTTTTCCATTCTAAAAATAAATAAGATTCCTTTCTTCCATATAATGCAGGTAGGAGCTATTAGTCTTTTCAACATCTTCTGTGCCTGGCTTGCAGAGCGTAACAGCTTCAGCATAACCAAGGCTGCACAAATGCAAGCAGAGATACAGTGCTACCACTCAGAGAAATTACAGCGCAATTTGTGTTTTCTTCAAAAAAAATAAAAGCCCTATGCTGGTAGCTTGCCCTGCTTCCTGTTTTCTCCCAGGCACTGGGTGGTGCTTTGCCCACAGTAGTTGCACTGCTAAGACCCCTGGGAGTCCCTCAGCACGGGGGAAGATAGGAGTGCCATTCCTCAGCTCTGAGCAGAGCAGCTTGCAAAAGGTTCACTACGGAAGCTTCTGTACCAGGTTACCTCTCCACTGCTTCAGGACATCCCATCCTCGAAGACACCTGTCTGTGCTAAATGTAAGAATTGTAAGTGACCTCTTCTTACCGTCTGAGCAGTAAAGTCTAAACTTTTCATTAAGCTTCCAAAGTATTCACATTCTATGAAATGCCTCTTTATTTAGCCTGAAAAAAAAAAAAAGACACCACTCCACTTCTGCAGGAAAAACTGCTGAAATGAGGGACCTGTTACCCACCAGAAATAACCAACCCTGTGAAACATCATTCAGCACCTGACTACAAAGCAGGTTCGTGCAGAAAGGTCTCATGAGCATAAATAGCCCTTTTACAGCCTGACAGGCAAGGGCTCCCAGCATCTCTTAGCAGTTTACTCTGTCCTCTTTTATGCATGTGGGCTCTCAGGGAGGCTAATGAGCCCCTGCTGCTTCCAGGGACTGCCCATTAATGCAGCTAAGGGCTAAGGATGCCCTGCTGCAGCTTAGCTCCTCTCCTCCTGGGTCCTGATGCCCCACAGGGAGCTTTTCACAACATCACAAAATTCTCATATGGGGTTTGAAGCTCAGTGTATTCAGGCTGCAGCGGAAACCATACTGCTCCGAATTTATTGCGGTATACCCCAAAATGCAAGTCTGCCTGGGGAGATCCTGTATACAGAGTCTGAGCTGGAATTAAACTCATGCCCAGGTGACTAGGATGGAGAAAATGAAAATGGAGTTGTTATTAAAGGAAATGCATTCAGACCCCAGCAAAATGTATAAACCTTACCTGAAATGTGCTCCTGTCATTGCCCCAGTCTTGGTAGCAATGAATATTTTTCACACACACCTTAAACTGCTGTAAGCTTTAGTAACACCTTATAAAGACATGTTCTCAAATCTCAGAGGATTGCATAAAATTCCCTTTGTTTCAGACTTTAATTTCAGACATATCTTTGATAAACTGTTGATTAGTTTCCTGATCACCTCCAGAATTGTATTTCTTTGCATCACCACAGTTCAGTATAAAACAAAATATTATTCTGATTCTCCAAATCTATTGCAACAGAGTCACTGCTTCAGTTTTGGTTTTTTTCTTCTTTTTTTCTTTTCTTTTTTTCCCACAGGTCATTCTGCTACCACAAACAAGACATAGCCAGAAGGACGAAAACTGCAGACAGGAGACTGCAAGCCCTGGGTTGTCTAGGGGCTCTCCCCCAGGTACTGGTAGACCAGATGAATTCCACAACCATAGGTTTTAGAAGGACTCCAAAATAGAGTTGTTGTTCACAGAGGAGAATTGAAAAAATTGCTACTGACTGTGAACTCCAAAGCCCTGTCAACAATCATCCATTTTGCTAAGATACAAGCCAAGGACTGGCCAACCTTCGCCTTGGAGCACGATCTTGAGCCCTGCATCAGCATCTAGCCCAGGAGAACAGTACTCACTCCCTTCCACCCCCTCCAAATGCTCTTGATAACAGACTTGGGGCAAGACATCCTGTCTTTTGTTTTTCGATGAAAGCAAACATATGGGGGGCTCCCACATGGCTAAGAACTTCATAAATTTAGACACCTCTTGGTCCAGAGAATTAAATACGAATTTCCTTCCTGTGGGTGAACCCTGGAGAAAACAACAATACCCAGGACAAACAAAACAGATTGCAGCACCTTTAATTATGTTTTGCTTGCCCTTCATAATCACCAGGCAAAGCAGAGCTCTTCATATGCATGATTAATGCGATAATTTACCAACTGATTTATAGCTAAGACACAGCAAAATAAAATGAAGGCTTTGTTGGTAGGTAGACATGCGTTCTACCTACCAGCAAACAGCACACCCTGATCTACAGGGAAACGACCCGATACTGACATTGCTCTGACCTGATCTTTTAAAATATTTATACATTTACTGTAGTCCCTTATGAACCTCTGCAATAGTTAATTGGAGGCACTTAGTCCTTCTGTTGGCCTCTCACTGTGATAAATATTTAATCACAGAGGGAAGTGTGCCTTTGCAAGAGGAGACATCAGTCACTGACTCTTGAAAACAGCACAAAGGGCACTGTTACCTAGAAGAAGCATTTTACTGTGTAGTCCAGAAGTCAAGAAAGGTCCATCTAATTATTTCTGCAGTGAACCAGCAGTCCCTCTCTGTGAATTTGACATTTATCCACTTCTCTGCATAAAAATAAATTGGATACAGAATTATAGCCTTTCCTGGCTAGTTTATCACTATTTATTTTGTATCAGATGCGTGGTGCTTGGCTAAGTAGCCAGCAACATTTAATTTGGTTTCTCAAACCGAGGTGCAGGCAGCCACTTCACACTCAGCAAGAATCAGTGACAGTGCAGATTCTGGACTATCCAAAAAAAATCTCACACCAGGCCATGCTTATACTGCCATCTAAAGTCACTTATGACAGGACAGAGTTTTTAATAATCACTCAGCTAGTATGAAAGTGTGTTTGAAATAAATCAGAATAAAGCCTTACTGACTCAAACAATAGGCAATGAAGACTTAATGGCATAAAACACATGTACTTTTCTGAGTCTGGCAAATTTGCAGTAATACTTGCAAGGCAGTTAGCAGGATGAGGGATAGATAAGTGCAACTTGGGATACACAGCAAACAAAGTGATGATTTGAGCAGACATAAGGAGGTGTAACCCACAGAACAACTGCATATTGAGAAATGTACCTGGAAAATAAAGTATCAAGATGAGGAAAAGGCAGCAGAATGTGTTTATTTTGGACTTTTGAACAAGTTTAGTGGGGTATAAATTACTCATTCTGATTTGAGTCTGTTCTGCTAGAAATCTGGTTTGCTACCCTAGTTTAACAGTTGAATGATTGACAGGCAAACCTTGTTTATAATAAAAAAAAATTAAAAATATTTTTGTTTGAGTCTTAGTGTTTCGGATTTTTTGTAATTGGAATGCATACCTAGAATACAAAGTTAGGCAAGACAATAAAAGCATGCTAGTAATAGATTTTTGCTTCTTTCGGTACTGAATTATATTGCAATTCATTCAGTTAGAAACTACCTTAAACTATATTTCTCTAGTTTAAATTTACAGACTGTGGTTTCCATTAGAGTAGATGACATAAGTTTTTCTTAATTATACTGGAATAAATCAAAAGCAATAATGCAGCAATCTGTGGAATTGCTCTGGGTATACAACAACTTAATTGGAAACAGAATTTGAATCACTAACTTTTTTTTTCTACTGCTTTGTATGTGTGTATGTTTTGCACTGGATTAATTTCATATGAAGAGTATTCTATGAATACAAACTCACCTATAACTATTGCTTTTTCAGTTTTGCCTGACAGACATCTGTATTTGTTGCAATATAGATCATTTAAGTTATAATTAATTTCTGGGAAAGTTACACTAGGGATAAAAGAATTTTAGGACGATATTACAATGAAAGTGATGTGAATGTTTCTCATCTACCTAGGGGCAGCTTTTTTTAAAGTATCAGCTCATGAACTAAATCTAGGTCCTAAAGCCAAGACTGAGGAATAGACAGCATATAAGGATAGAGGACTCTAAAAAAGCATTGATGGATACAGCAGCAGACATCAAAATGTCAATGATGTAGTGTTTTTTTCATTAAACAGGATTCCTAGAAAATGCCCAGGACCTGAAGTTTAGGTAAATCCATGTCCACAAGTAGTAAAACTACCAATACCACACACAAGTTTTTCCCTTCGACTTAAATCTGTGTTTTACAGTAGATTTTTCATGAAAACTTAATCAAATAAAGTAGCTCCATAGAGAGGAAATTGATGAAGAGGGGATAGGCCACACACAGGCACATACAATTTCCATTTTCAGATAGTAGCAAGATGCAGTTTGTGGTCTTCAGTGACAGAAGATGGAAGTTTTCCTTAATTTTTTATATGCTTAAAGCATTGGACTGAATGGGTTGGAGAGATTGTTATCAGCCATCTGGCAAGGAGTCTACACTAATCTGGGCATGTACGTTATTTTGATATTTCAGGTTTTCCACTTCCACTACTGACTAGCAAAATGTATTAAATCCGACAGATGCAGATCAACAGCTGGGTGGCCACATACACAGCTTCCTTCCTTAGTTCAAAGGCAGAATTGCATTTCTGTTCTCTGTGGCTGTCGTCTAGGAAATGAGAAACTGCAAATAAAAATTTTGCCATGAGAAAGTTTTTTACAAAATTGTATATTTCCCTGGGAAAAAACAATATCAATGGAAAATTTTCAGCTCCAGATAGCTCAAGACATTCATATGAACGTATCTTTCACGATTGCCTGAGAAGCCTTCTTCACTGGTTTTTTTCTTTGGGTTCTCTCCAGCTGCCAGTACTGAGCTTGGAAAGCAGACATTCCCCTAAGTTGTTGCAAGGCTCAGCCAGTCTCATTAGGTTTCATATGAGGTCTAAGGTTTGAGACATATTAACAATATTTATTCTTATGACATTCTGTAAGCAAAGGCAACAGTAAAAATGAAGGCACCTTTGGGTATTTTTGTATGGATGTAACAAATGCATATAGATAAAACATACATTTCAAAGTGATTCCCAGGCCTATAGACAAAAATTTGTAACCCGCACACCTGAAGAAACTCTTTGCAATAAGCAACAAGTCCCATGACCCATAAACCTACACTCTAGGTTCGATATCTCATTAGGAAGGACTGTTAATGAATCCTGAGATTCTCCAAGGCTGACATTGTGGGCCCAGAGCCCATGCAGGGGTGCAGGAACAGCAAGGTAGTTACTCATAGTCTAACATTTCGCCCTGGCATGCCCAGGATGAAAAAGACATAGCCACAGTAGAACCATCTCACCTGGGCATGACCACTGCAAGGCAAAATGTTAGCAGAGGTTCCGGTTTGTGTGTCTTCCCATACAGACACCAAAGTGCTGACCAACTTGTAGGTTGAAGATAACACTTGGGAATTTGCCTCATGGTGATCTTCCAGTGACAGATCTGGCCAAGGAATCTCAAGTCAGTGCAAGAGAACCACTCATCAGTGCCTTTGCCCACTGTCTCAGCAAGAAAGCAAACAGAAACACACTGCCAGAGGAGGGTCAAGAACATGAAGCAAACTCTGAGCTCACTGTCTCTGGGTGGTTCTTGGAGACACTAATGACACATCATCTCATCAAAACCCACACATAGATTGCTTCTCCAGATGTTTCAAGCCTATCTGCAGCATCCAGCAGTTCTCATACAGGTCACTCCCAAAGGCTTACACAAAATCATCTCAAGTCTGAAAATCCCCTTGACTCTGTCATGCTCAACAAAAAAAAGCACATTAAAAAGTGAGATTAAAAGTCATAATAAGTCTATAATTGTAAGGTAAAAAGCCAAGAATTTGTTAAAATGGAAAATACTTCTTTTCTTTTTTTTAACATGACAGCATAATAGCAGTGGACCAGCATTTTTACTTTGAAGGGCTGTCCCAGCTCAGAAGAAGAAAGTAAATCTTTGTGAACATTTTAATATTAATGAAACAATTCAGCAGCACTCTAAAATAAAGTACTTTTTTTCTCTCATAATCACCGTGTGCTCTTTACCCAAATTGTAACATCTCACATGTGGAAAGTGTTGGCCAAGGCAAAAAAAAATAGAAAATATTGGTAGGTTACTGGCACCTGTGATTCAGAGTAGAAGAAGAGACAGTTTTCCAGATGTTTCAGAAATGCATATAGGGAAAGAAATCCTGAAAAAGAGGCAGCCTTCCTGCAGGTATGTGAAAGTTTTGAAGTCCTTGGTTGAGATGAGAGGAAAGAGTTTCTTTTTTGGTAATTTCTCAGAGGAACAAAGCACTGACTCATGCGTGTTAGCTCAATCATTAAGAAATGACTAGATAATAATAAGGTTCCATCTCTTTGACAATGAATCCATTTTCAGATGGGCTGTTAATTGAAAATATGCTAAGTATTACTTTCTGTTATCAATGCATTGTTTTAAGGTAGAATCATATTAGAATTACTACAAAATAGTAATATATATGTTACTTCAATACAGTAATGTATATAAAAGAGAAAACAATTCAAATTAATCCTTTTTTAGCATATTCCTAGTAGGAAGCCTTACTGTCAAAGGTAGATCGAACAGATTTATAACTGTTCAAAATGCAATGAAAGGAAATGTAGAAAAATCGCTAAGAAATGAAATTAATGTGGTTTCTGGTAAGAGATGAATCTTTAGAAGAACTCCAGTTTTTCAGGTAGTTATCATATTGCAGCAATGAAAGCAGCTCACGGACTGATCCTTACTAGCTGTTGTGTTGTCCCCAGAGCATATCCTTGCAGGCTGGAAAAGATGTGTTTGTAGCTGAGATCTTGAGCTACAAGAAGTGGAAGAGGAGAAATAACATGGCAGCTGTTAATAAGCAGTCTGCACAACCATGAAACTAGGAGTGAGAGTAGAAGACAAAATAGAGAAGAAATGAGAGAGAACTGTGAAAACAAGAGAAAAGGAGAAATGCTCTCCAAAGACTACTCCAGAAGGAGATTGCAAAAAAAAAAGCTTTCATAATGAAAAAAATAGATCTTAATTGCAGCCAAATAATTCACTAAAACAAACAAGAGGTTGATACCTACCCATGAGACGTTGACGTGGGAGATGTGCAATGCACACAGTCACAGCAGTCACAAAGGAACACCGCACCCCAACAGGCATCACGCTAAATTCATGCAGCGCAGCAGTGGTAGCTGCCCTCAGCAGCTCTCCTCCGTTGAAGAGGGGGGTCGTTAAATCTTAGAGGAATTATTATTATTGCTTTCATTATTCTTGGAAGCTAGAAACAGAATCCGCAAGTTCGATTCCTTTCCCAGATCTCTGAGTCAAAACTGTTGCCTACCTGCCCACCTGTCAACAAGGAGATATATTTAAATAAAAACAGGTATTGGTGTGTCTCTGTTGCGCCATTTCCAAAGTCAGTGAAGTTTATTGGACTGAGAAGACCCTAGGGAGCACAGACAGGGAAAGGAACTCAGCGTATATTTAGGCCAAAGGGGTTTGGTTGGTCATTTCTTTTTCTTGACTATATTTGATTCAATATCCTCTGTGACAGAATGCTGCCAAGCTTTGCAGACCCAAAATGGGACTGCTTTTTTTGGTTAAAATTCCAGTAATACCTTGTACTCATCATTGTTAATTTTAGGGATAAATTGTTAAATACTCTCAGTTCCTTATTATCACTTGTTTCTGCTGCTGATAGAAACCTCACAGCCAAGTAAATCAAAGTATCCAGATGGAGGAGAAAAACAACTCACTCAAGAAATAGATTTCAATTTCAGTTTTCCCAAGAAGCTTTTATAAACATTAAGGAACAGAATGTTTATGAAAAATGTCTCGTCAGTGTCCTTTTAAATGCACAACGCATATGGAGCATATACAAAAATATTAGAAAGGAAATTAAGTTCGTGTAGATCCTCCATGTCATCTGGGCATTTGGAAGCCACTCGTGCCCGGCTTCAGAGTACGCGTCAATACCTATAAGCCCAGATAGGATGCATTAAAAGAAAGGTTTCTGTCTGCTATGTATGGGAGAGAAGCACATTGAGTTTAATATGTTTGGTTTGGGAAATCTGTTTTTGCCTGTTAAGTGGAGCTCTCCTTACACATTAATACAAAGATGAACCTAATGTTCATCGCCTCATGTGGTTTTGTGTGTCCCAGGAATACTACTACTACAGTCTACAACTACAAGGCTCCATCTGGCTGCTTAATTAGAGCCCGACGTGACAACTGATTGTTATGCAAAAGCAATTGATTAGATTTTTATGTCCCTCAACAAGCTGACTCAATTACAATGAGAATAATTTTTCTTTTCATTTTTTTTCTTTTTGCTTTATAGCTTATAGTTTATTTTGTTGTTTTTCAGTTCTGGAACTGAAGTCTGTGGACTATGAAATGCCCTTGCCAAGAGGAAGCTATACCATTCTGGGAGCTTGATGTGCTGTGAAGGGCTTCTGGGCGGCTTGGCAGCAACTTTGCCAAAGCACAGTTGATTATGCTGCATTCAGACAGAATTTTTGAGTAGTCTTGTTAACCTCCTCTCCAGAACAATTGGGAGGTGAATATTAAAAATTCATTTCATCTGTTCATAACTTCTAAGTTAGTATGCACTTCCCCTTTTAAAGCTCTCCTTTTGAGATGAGGTGAGCCAAACCTTCAGCTGTACTGGTTTTCCTCATTTTGCACACAACAGGAACAAGGTCTGGGGGAAAGAGGCTGGCAGGAGCTGTGAACTTTGCAGACCTGTCGCACTCAGTACCCAGGCTGCCTCCACATCTTCTGGAAGAATTGTTTTCCAGTGAAGTTCTTCACATTTCTGTTGATGCCTTGAAAGAAGAATGAGGGCCTCAGAGCAGGATTTTTCCCAGCATTATACAGATAGACAGATTACAGATGAATAGAAGAGAAAATAAAGCACCCTCTCTCCTGTGTATCTTGTATTTGGGGGTGACAACCTTGTTTTTACAGAGATTGCAGACTGCTATAGTTATTTCCCCAATGTCCAGGGTGTGTGTATAGTTAAAAACACCATCAAGAATGCACTTTACCTGTTCAGATCATTAAAACTCATTCTAAGTATGGGATGAAGAATCACAATGAAGGAAGAGAAGACTATATTTGCTTATGACCTGCTAGAGAAATTGTATTTTTCTTAAAACTGGAAACTCAATTCAGGTCCAAAATTCATCTTATCCTCCATAATTCAAAGGGGTTTCAACTCAAATCCATTAACGATAAAAAGCAAGAAAAGTGTAGTGGAGTTCTGTCCTCCTTCATGTCCTATCCCTATATTCTTCCAAATGTAAGGCTTCCCTACTTTAAAGAGTTTATGAATATGATTTCTTTATGCAGAAATATGGTAACATCATTTCTCCCCACATTAGAAAGAAGATAGATACCTCCTTCTCTTGTAGCCAAAGGATGCTGTTTGAGGAATTGTTAGGATGAAGCATTTTGACCACGGTCTTATGTGGATGAAGTACACACACCCCAACAGCAAGAGGAACACCTTTCGGTTTACTGAACCTGTAATGTTACTCTCTTGCTTCTTCCCCACTTACTGCTCTGTATGGGTCAAGGGCCCTGTGCATCAGCCATTGCCACAAGCGAAAGGCGGGAAGACAGTTGGTTCTGCCCACTCTGCAATTCAGTCCTACGGCTTTATAGGCTGGCTTTGAATTCCTCTTACAGGATTTCCTAATCATGATTTCTCTAAATACTCTTTGCAATAAAAAAAAGGGGGGGGGAAGCCAGGATGTTCCTCTCTGTTTCAAGGCTGCCTTTAACCATTACCATTCCTGTGCTGAGTTCTCTGGAATGGGCCTCACCATCACCACAAGCAGCACTCACAAAGCCCAAAGGATGCCTGCCGCTTTGGCATTCTCACTGAGCTCTCTTGAAATACAGCCAGACCCGCCAAGTCCTGCAGGTCTGTGATTAAACATGACACAATTTTAGGTCAGCACAGGGCTTTCTTTGTTAACTGGTGCTGAAGATCACCAACTTATTCAAACCCTTGATTCATGGATTCATAAGAAAGAGTAATTAATGCACCTGTCTGGATGAAGAACAGCTCAATGAAGCATCTTGGTGGGAGGAAGAAACTGAGATATTTTTATATTCAACACAAAATTATTTTTTTCAATTAGCATTTTAATATGAAAATGAAGCATTTTAATATGAGTTTTTAAAAAAGAAATAAATTCAAATAGCTTTTGGGGACTTAAGGGTTTGATTTTCCTTCAAGGAAAAGGAAAGGCAGAGGACCTGAAGGCGGAGATAATTTTCCAGGAGACTAAACCCCACTCACCCCTTAGCCTTTCACCTGTGAATGTGTTGCATAACTCGGACATTGCAGGGGGGAATCACAACGTCTGGAAGGTTTATACGGACAAACTGACCATTACCTTAGTTAAAAGCCAGCAAATTCTTAAAAAGCCAGCTCTTTAAAGAGGTCAGCTCTCAGTTACACTATAAAAGCACAGCATTCTTACAACAGAGTGGAATAACTACTGTTTCAAGCCTGCCTTAGGCAGTAGCACAAGGATGCTAAGTACCAGTACATTCTGATTATTACAAAGCATGGTTTCTTCTTGCTGTTGCAGGTGAGTCTGGTATATTAAGCCTCGAGTTCTTTTCTACCCAGGCGGTATTATTAGACTTGTTCCGCTGGGAGGGAGTCCCAACGGTTTCGGCGTAACACAGGGTTGTTCACACTGCACTCCTTTTCTTGCAAGTGACACTTACATTCTGAGTCACACCAGCAGGCCTTATTAGCAACATCAGTCTCGGTGTCTTTTATTCCCATAGCCCCACAACACCTCCCAGCTGAGGAACCATGAGCTGGCTTCCCTTCTTTTGAGATCCCCGGAGCTTTAAAGCAGATCTATGCAAACCTGCTCAGGGCCAAAAAAAGAAGCAGCAGCTGAGAATTTAATTTGATCATTTAAAACATGCAGCATAAAGAAGAACTCAGTCGGGAACAAAACAGATCTCTCCTGAAAAAAATATTTATTTCCCATATTACTAAAATAAAGGAGCATTTACTACATAGCAGCTAAGCCTTCTCCTAGATTGAAGGTCAGGTGGCTGATGTCTGCAGTCTCAGGATTTAGTAACGAATGAATGTATGCATTTTTTCTCAGTAGCAACGGATGAAAAGAAGCAAATCCACTCTTCCTCTTGTGTGTGTCTGTGCACACTTTAGAGCACAGAGAAGGAGTCGTCCTCGCTCCGGCAAAGTTGTTGTCTGCCTCCAATCAAGGGGGCAATTCCCTTGCAGTGGCTAACCTAGAGGTGTGTGACTGTATGTCAATGAATAAACAGCCCAACAACGAAATGCGCTCAGGCCTCACGTACTTAGAAAGGCTGGCTTACTGCTATTAGGAAGTGCAAACACACACTGCAATATATACCACATGTTAAAGATGTCAGCAGCAATGTTCTCCCACTATAATTATACTGTCAAAGCACCAATTTCACCAAAGGCTATAGGGGTAACAGTACTAGCATTGCAACCTTTCACAAATAGTAACACCCTTCAACCTGGAGCATTTTACTGCAGTACACAGTTGAAATTTAATTTCTCTACCATATGAAAAATTGAAATACTTAAGTAATAACATTCAGCAACATCATCTGCCATCTGATAGTGCACAGAAACTGGGCAATTATGTTTCGCCTCGGGTGGCTAATAGGCCCATTTCAAATTTCAGGCATTATCAGATAATAACACTGCCTGCATCTGAGTATGTTATTATAATTATTAACCGTAAAGAAATGGGGGGGAGGAAGGGGGGACTGTTTTTAATTATTTAATTTTGAAGTGCAATAAGATAAGTTCATTGTTCCCCATGAGCTAACGTTCAGAGACTGAGCGCTGGCATCGTTGCAATTTTAACTCAGTTCAAACTGACTTGTTTTCAGATTCATAAAACCTTATCATTGCTATTTGGAATAAGTAGGTCTCAGAGCAGCGAGACTTGCCTAGAAACATTACATGGCAATAAAAATGGTAATGACAACAGAAACTCTGAGGAATCTTTCACTAGAAGCCAGTTTATTTATGGTATCATACTAAAAAACTGTGGTCAGTGTTTTAGATCCATTACTATATTTTAATTGTTTAGCTTTCAAACTCTTCTTAGGATCTGGATTTTCAGATTTGGGATGAAACAGAACATAGATGAAATATCCTTCATACATTTATAAATGCCAAAATTTAGGGCCACACATGTATGTAAGCTTAAAAAGTGGAGAAATGGCTTCTAGGAATAGGGTCCCGTAGTCAAAGTTGCACTGGAGGCCAGTAGTTTGCTCTTGCGGCCTGAGTGAAAATACGTAAAGGCAATATATAGCTATTTTGCCCAATTCCGCATCCTCCATTTCTGTATCCATAGCAAAAATGACTTAACAGCAAGGTGAAATACAGCATTAGGCTTTCTAGATTTATAAATGCTTCAGTGAAAGGAATATTTAATATATTCCTTCCTATAGAAAGGAATAGAAAATTCGATGGATACAGAAAACTTAATAAATAAAATTATGCAGTGAAGGAATTAATATCAAGCTGTGTTTCACATCTTTCCATATGCTGTGATGCTGTGATATTGGTATTTTTCAAAGCTCAAGGCTCAGAGATAGCATGCAAATTGCTTTTAATAACTGCTTTTTTAAAAAGTAACTTACTAGCATTCTGTAGGAAAAGCTTCAGAAATAGTGAGGTGAGTTCATACTTTTGGCCCAAACACAAGACAGCATAAAAAGGCTAGCTAATGATGTAAAACCTAATGATTTAAAAACCTTTTAATTATTTCATGTGAGACGGCTCTTTCCAACTCTCAAAGGTCATTTAGTGCACAAAAGGACTTTCAGGTATAAGAGTTGAGTGCTGTATAAAAACCCCATTTACCAGAGTTCCACAAAAAACAGGGAAGAAGTAAAGGCAGTTGAAAACAAGTATTTGTCGAATCACCTGGAGGCAAACTGCTCTTCATTTCAACAGCCGCTACGATTCACGTCGGGTCACCAGGATCATGCCTGCTCCAGTCCCACTGGCTTCCCAACCTCCCTGTCAACTGCTTCACAAGTGAACTTCATGCCTCTTCCACCATCGTACATCCGTGTCTGTGAACGTGCTACAAATAACTGCATTTTCCTGAAAAATGATGGAGAACTTAAGAGTTTAGTTTTTATGAGTGTTCTTTCCTCTATGAATAACCAGATATCTCACAAAAGGTATTTTACAATTAGAAAAGCAAGAAAAACCTGCTGCCCTCTGCCGTGTTAAAGGGTGGCTGTGAAAGAAGATGTATTTCAGGGCATTTACAGCACTGTACAGCTGGGCACTGCTCCTCCAGATCACTCCAATGCAGAGCTCTTCTACCTCCTTAAGGGTTGCTCTGCTGGCTAAAACACAGCGCTTCATGTTTTTCCATTAACTAATCTTAACTACACATGTGGATTTAGTTGTAAGGGATAAGGAGAATAGATTGCAAGAAGGTCTGCGACTCAGCAGCAGCCGGTTTGATGAAGAACAGGTCTCCCTTCTGAACCTTCATGAGCTTTCACAAAACAGCCTCACTAGCACTCACGTAGCTGGTGCCAGCGTTTTGCACCTCCTCTAGTCCTGCTCCAGGAAACTGGGCGGTCGTCTCCAACGATTTACTCCTGAGCTTCTTGCAAGATTTCACGATCTGGCCAGCCCAACCTGTGCAGCCAGGCCATGTGCAAAGAGAGGCACCTGGTAAAGGGGAGGATTGATTCTCCCACGTGTCGGCAGGAAACTAGGCATCCAACATATGCTTTGTTTAGGCTTATGAAAACTGAGAACATCACTAACGGACAGATAGAGCTAAGCTGAATAACATACTGAATTGTAATCTCCAGCATAAAGGTGCTGAGACTAACCGCCGGGGGGCAAGGACAGCCTGGCTTCCCCAGGTCTGCACGGGAAGGGCTCATGCAAAGTAATCCCGTCCCTGACACAGCACCCGAGAATTGAGCGTATGAGTGATATGTTTGTGGTTAGGTGTTGACTTTACAACTTTTTTTAACTACGAGGAAATTTTTTGCAAAGGTATTTTTTCAGGGCCTCGCCATGTAGTTTTTCAGTACGACATAAGGAGTTATTTAATGCTTCAGCCTTTCAGTGCCACACAAGAGGTAGGTAGAAAGGCTGTAGAAATTTTCCATTATTGCAGAGCAATGTGGCTCGGCAAACTTTTTTTTTTCACAGTACATTATTGATAGAGTATTTAGGCAATTCTGAACGGCAGATTACGTGCCAGTTTGCAAACACTCCATATATTGAGTATTAAGATATTCAACTTGATTTGCTCTCAAATAGAAGTAAATCACATCACATCTTTAAAAAAAAGAACAAAAGCGAAAATAAAACTATTTACTCTAGTGAAACAAGTCTCTTCAGCAGTGGAAATCTTCCTCTCTCTCCGTCTCTCACTCCCCTCCTCCCTGATACTTCGAAATGGCACTGGCCCAAGATACAGTAATCCGGTTTGCTCAATGACCAAACACCCTCTCATGCCTGGAGGATCAACTCGAGATGCCACACAACCAGAATCAGTTGGTGAAGCTGACATTCGAGCACCCTCTGAGGGCTCCAGTACCTGGGGTGCCTGAAATGCCATTATCTCTCCCTGTAAGCGGTGAATCTCAAGAGGTGGAATCGCTTTTTCCCTGGCCTGTTTTCAATGGCAACACGTCAGGATTTAATTGGCTAAAAGGGTCTTAAATTCAAAATGCTTTTTCCCAGGTTCTTGGATAATTTAAGTCCTTGACTAGTTCATTAAAAGGCCATTTGCAATGAGGCCGGCTGGCGCATCTCTCACTTAGCACGCTCAGCTGAGCTAGGAATAGAAGTAAATAAACAGCATCCGCTCTGCCTGACACTGAACACAAGCGTTTGTGGGCGTCCACAGCAGTGGTGGAGGGGCAGGCACGAGTGTATTGTAGTTAAAGGGCTCAGTTCTTTCTTGAACAAATATATAAGGTGAAATCCAGGCTTTAGTGAAGCCAGTGGCAAAATTCCCAAAGCTTTCAGTGGGACCAGATTTTTCTCTCAATTAGTTCCAGAGGGTTCCTACAGGGTAGAGCTTTTAAAGGGGCAATGTAAATAGATAACTGATCCATCAGGGTCCAATGTAGCTCATCGGGAAACATAAAGCCTATAGAGCAACAACACGGAGTAGATGTATGCTTTGGCTACACGCTTTCCTCAGTGTTTTGCATTTTCACCCTGTGTTCTGTTTGTCCGTGCATTACTTCAAAATCATAAAGTATTAGATCAGATACCGTAGTGGAAACCTCATTTAAAGGAGCATTCAGGAGATCAATAAAAATCAGTTTCCTGATGAATGTAATTGCCCTCTAATAAAAATGGAAAAGATACATTCTCAAGACATTTGGAACTGACTTTGAGAGAGCGAGGTAATTGAAAGAGAGAGGTAGGAATAGCCTCTTGTACAGGTTCTGCTTTCTATACAAGATTCATCTAAGAACCTAACATTTTTAAATTTGGAAAATATTAATATTTTCCAAAGTACTGGAAAAAGTGGTTAGGAACATAAAATCAGAAAAATCTCAGTTCGCATCCCATGACTCTCTCTCTACACATATCTGTAGGTGGTACTCATAGACACTGCACTTGCTATTCAAATACATATATATGAATATATATCTATATATATACACACAGTAGCAACGAGACCCATATTGCAGCCACCCATATGGTTCTTACATAAATGCACATATGCTGTGCACACTCACCTCCCAAAAGCTGCAGACCCTTATCACAGATGTTTCGCCAGCCGGGACAGCTTGCAAAATTCCCATTCTTAATATCAACCACTTTATTAGCAATGGTGGTTGGCACTTAGATAACCTTTTTTGGGTAACAGATACCTTCTGGATGCTGAGAGGTTTTCCTTTACAGAAAGGTCATACATTTGTGGTATCACAGTTTCTTGCCACAAGCTTGGCAATATACAGCGCTGAAAAGTTTTGCTCTGCAGTGCAGCCTGGTCTTGGGCTATACAAAGATTAGGTGCTGCTGATAGCTCTAATGAATTCTTGTAGGTATATGAATTTTGGCTCTTAGGTAATTGGAAAGTGAAACTGGATGCAAATTGCAGCTTACCGGAAGGGTTCGGTGGTGAAGCACAACTCTTCATTTCCAAATGCCTAGGTATTTATATTTTCCTGATGTGTTTCTTTCCATCACAGTTCAAATTAAGCAGCCTGTTTAGCTTCTTTTCACACATATCCCAAGAAGACTGAAACAGGAGGTGTGCCCTTTTAAACTCTCTTTTATTTTTTTTTAAATCTATCTGCTTCCCATCCCCTCTCCTTCTGAAAACTTTCTCCACCTTGGAAAGCACGTTCAACAAAAGCAGTCTCTTCTTTCTTTTTACTTCAACAAGTAAAATTTTCCTGCTTTTCCTTTTCTTGCTTTTTTACTGTCACTTGGCTGTACAACAAACAGTGAGAAAACAATCCACCTCTGTAAAGGTTGTTTGTTATTAAATTTAATACCTGTTTGAACTGCTGCTTCTTTTTCTTGAAGGGTCACGTTTGTCTTTAATTAAAAAGGAAGGATGTGCATGATGCATAGCTAGCTCCCTCTGATCTTTACTGCTTGATCGTATCCGTTCGTATATAAATGTTTTTTCTTGTTCATTCAGACACTAAATCAATGCAACAAATCCAAAGGTCTACTGCAGTGTTCGTTTGTTTGTGGGATTTTTGTTTTCTTTTCTTTAAAGAATGTGTCAAAAAAAAAGGGATACTAAACTGGTTGGGCCTCCAGACTTAAAACACAGAGCATAGCAAGGCAAGATCTGTTCTAGGCAATTCAGGGTGTTGTTACCAGCCAACTGCAACACGATGCAAACGTCTGCATTAGCAAAGCATCAAACTCGAAGAGTTTAATACTAAAAGTGGGATTTCTTGCGGCTGACCCTACCTTCCCCCCAGTGAAGGCAATACTAATACACCCAGAGGATTAGCAGCCTTAATGCAGGCTAGACGTATCTGTGTCTGAGTAGCTCCTCTTTCACGCTATTCTTCAGTCCATATTCCCAATCAGTTCAACTTACCATTGCATTCTTTTTTCAGACCTGAACTAGACTATAATTTACAGCCTCCTTTCTCCGCAAGAAAATTATAATCCTCTTGGAGACGATGTCTTTTCTGTTTTGGTTTTAAAATTTTCCAGTCAGATTTGTAATACAAGATGAAATTCCATTTCCATATCTTCTGCTGGCTCTCCCAGCTTTCCTGCT
Source organism: Steatornis caripensis (assembly GCA_013398225.1). Taxonomy (NCBI): domain Eukaryota; kingdom Metazoa; phylum Chordata; class Aves; order Caprimulgiformes; family Steatornithidae; genus Steatornis; species Steatornis caripensis. The sequence continues at coordinate 72,529 of VZSC01002833.1, forward strand.
CTGCAGCTTTACATGCTAAGCTCACAGCATCTCTTTTTAAGCAGGGTCTTACTAATCTCTTCCATTCAGCCCTGTCATGTTTGGGCCCTCAGGGTAGAACACGTTGGAATAGGCGAAAGAGGGGATCTGGTAAATCACGAACATAAGATATTTTGCACGTTTGCTTACTTTCTCGCTTTTAAAAAAGAATTCTTCAGATTGCTTAATGACTTCTTTGCATTGTAAGTGTCTTTTGTGTCAGAGACATTTATGAAATCCCCGCTGAAGAATTCTATCTTGAAAATTAGCCAGCTGGGGACTACAATAGTTAGGAAATAATATCATTACAATGCAGTAATGTGTTAATAGTGCCATTATAGCTTTGTAATTCCTACTGTTCTCATATCCCTGGCCTGCTATATGCTGATTTTTCCTCGCACTAAAGGAATTGCTATAGCAACATACCTTCAAACACGTATGATTAATTTTTTATGTGCCCATGACTGACTAGATATTTGTTCTAGACATAGCATATTGAAAAACAAGATGGAATACCTGCCATGAATCCATAGAACAGAAACTGATTTATACTGGGAGAAAAATAAATCATAAACTGAATAAGAACAAGAGAAAATACAATTTCATAGTTTCAGAATACAGCAAGTTGATAAAATATACTGCAATACTTTGATCTCTCTGATATATTAGTGTTAGTCTAAAGAACACAGAATATAGCAAGACATTTTAGTATTATATCAAAAAATGTTATTTAGGAAAACAACGGCATCACCTTTTTTCACCTGTAGACAGATGCCTCAACCCAGCAGCCAGATTCTTCTTTAGACCCCAGGGAAGATAAATATGTCTCAGTCTGAGAAATTAAGAAGTACTCACATTTTACAAGTTCAATCTCACGTGTACCATCGGGCCTGTGGTCAAGAAAGTGTGAACATTTGTGCTTCTCTGAAGTCCGCCTCTACTTAGTATCATTCAGGATTTTGCATAACTGACTATAGGTGCCATTCCTGGTCAGGACAAGCAACTAGAAGCATGTGCTTTACCTTTTTAGTCTCAAAAGCTAATTATACACAATTCACCATTAACCACATGGGATTATAGTTATTGGAGGCTGGTTAAACTTCTTTTCAGAAGTCAGCCAGTATGTACGATCTAATCGCAGAATTCCCTCATCTTCTAAGGTAAAAAGTACCAGGCTCTCTCCCAGTGTAGGTACAAATTTTCTCTTTTAAAATGCTGAGTAAAGAATAAAGCCAAATCATGCAGCGAATGAGGCGGTTGTCAAGAGCAAAACTGCCTTACTATGAGTTAAAGTAGCCACAAGTGACAGATTCAGCAGGATGCCCACATGCCACAAACACTCAATTTGAGTCTTTAAGACAGGGTGTCGGTGGTATGTGAGCTTTTACCATGCGGAGGGTAAATCCCACCCTACCAATGGCAGTGCCGGGCATGATGAACGGGGAGGCTTAGCACCATTCAGATCTGTGGACCTCTTGGCTTTCTGAGACATTGATTTACGAGCCCATGTACTTCGGTTCATTCCTGTTAATTCCTTCGAGGTAGGCTTTTTGCACACACAGAACATGTTTTGGACAATACAGGAGTCAGTGGGTTTGTCACGCAAAATGTGGAAGATAAATAGGGGGCAAAGTGTGCTCAGACTTCCAAAAGGCATATCCAACTCGGACTGTGGAAAACATCAAAGCTCTCAGGAAAAATGGTGAAATCTGATACTATAAATGACAAGTTATAGGGTAGATTACTGATATTGGAGAGGCTCTTCAATATTTCTAAATCTGGGATTATTTTTCTGCTTGCAATTTCTTGGTGTTGCATGTGGTGCTCACACGGAGTCCCCTTGGCCCATACTAACCTAATGGTGTTTGTGCATGACTTCTCAATTCCACCTTCTAGACATTCTCAAAGATAAACACCTCAGACAATCTGTCTTAAATGACACTTACAGAGTCACTTATGTTGGCTACTTTCCTAAAAGATCAGGACTTTTAAAGGCATTGTCTTCCTGCTGACAATCTCAGGGCCTGAGCATCAAGGTAAGTTTGTTTGCCAGAAACATGTGCATTCCTGCTTTATAGGGATAAGTATTTCCTGCATCCCTGGGTAGTCTGACCAGTTAAATGGGCAGGTAGTTGCATGGGTGAGTTTGATTTGTGACTGCATATAAACAGCTGCTCATCCTTTTGTCTGAACATCCACTTCTATGACATGTTGTTCAAATCATTTAACAAAATCTCAGCTTGCTCTCTCTTAGGGTTTTTGGGGCTCAAAGCCTTTTGTAGGCTTTCATCTTTGTCAGACCGTTAGGCAAGGCTTCTGGAAAAAATATCCCTAGCTTCTCTTTTTAAGTCAAAATTGCTAAACTTTGATTGACTGTCACAAGCCTAAGGTTCAGACAGCCATCTGGTATCATACTGTCACATAACTTGTGCCTCAGTTTCCTTCCTGGCAATGCTGACTCACGTTTTCCAAATAACTGCCCATGGTCCTAGACAACCTTCATTTCTTTCCATGCTTCATCCTGAGTATTTCCTCAAACTAACTATTCTCCAGCCATTTGTCTAAGATCTAGAAAGTCTCCAGCTCACTCCAATTCTTTTGAGAAGGAAAAGAATATTCTTTAAAAATGAAAAGAAAACAAAAAGGATGGTGGAAAACCCTCTCTATTCTCTTAAACAAGGAAAGCTAGGTTGTCTCACAACTGTTACTTTAAATCGAGGAAGTGTGACCCAATGGTTGGAAGCCTGGACAGACCTAAACCAATGATAAGCAGCTGTCATCAGTGATGGGAGGCAAAGAAATTAACTAAATTGTTGAGTGAGTTTTAGTGAAAAGGTCAAAGTCTTCCTGATTGATCACTGCTGGCTTCACCAGAAGACACAAAACTTAATCTGAGAGCTTCTTCAGCACTGATCTTTACCTGGGTGTTGCTTGCCAGTTGCATCCTGGCTTTGGGGAGCAAAGGGGAGAATGTGACAGCACAGCCAGGTAGTGAGGAGAGAAAATCTCACTGTCCCCTGTGCAATCTACTCCTTCTTCCCATCACACATCTCGCACCATCCATCCTCATTGCAGAATCTGAGATGCTAGAGAAATGACAACTTTGTCCTGTCATTTCAAGGTTATGTGCTTTTAAAACCACATTTTTAAAACCTCTTTTTTTTCACCCCAAATCAAGAAGGAGCTGAGGGAGGCAGAACTACAGTGAACTGTTAATCAATCAGAGATTCAATCCCTGAAAAATAGCAGCACATTTCCTCTTTCGTTATATGTCATCATGATGGTCTTTTACAATATTCTAAGCCAAGTGCCTGTTTCACTCCCATTTGTCTGACTGCTGTCTATATGCTGTCTACACATAACGGTCAAGGGGATTATAATAGTGCTTTATCATAGTCCCACACGAAGAAGCCATACACGGGCCTTTTCCGCTAACCCCATACCTGTGTGAAAGCGTACAGTTGCCTAGGACAGCCTGTATTGACACAATGGTTTGAGTGAGTTTAAATGTGATTTTCTAGACAGTTCATATGTGAAGATTCCCTTTAATCTTAATTCTGACTTTGTGTTGGTTTAATAAGCAAATTCAAGGCTCATAAGGATTTAAACTCACCTAGCTGAACTGAGTGCTTTGTTTGGATTCGTTACTAGAAAGACATTTGATAAGAAGGACCTTACCTCTGAAAAATAAATTGAATTTATCAGGTCAACTTCAAAGCTGCAGAACAATGACATTTGATGAACACTCAGATTTTATAGCTGCAAGGACAGAAAGCTTCTTGATCGTCTCACTCCAACGCTTAACAGCAGGAACTCGCAACTCCCATCAAATGCAAATCGTCCACAGTAATTCTGCCCCTGCCAATTAAAAATACGCTTCTGACAGCAAAAATACATTGTAAAATCTGGCACCATTTGTAAGGCTGTCCATTGTCCACCTTCCAGCTTCTCTGCATCAGTTTATCCAAGTCTCCAAATGTGCTCTCAAGAGAGCAGAACCTTCTTGAGATGCCACTGGTGGAGAGGCAAAACATACCTGGTTTAGACCACAGGAATGGGAGTAGGTAGCATTTCAGGTAACAGAAAACAGCATTGCATCAGCAATCCTGCCTCTCTCAATGGGAAGTAATTTCAGACTACAAGTATGTTTCCAAGATATTGTATCTCCAGAATTATTCCAGTGGGAAGGTATGGTTAGAAATCAAAAAAAAGACTTCATCACCTTCTCTTGCTTTACTCTAATTGAATAAGAAAGGACCGGATATTAAAAATTGTAGGGAGGAGCTGAGATAAATCATACATTGTGAACCATATAAGATGGCAGTTAAGTACAACACCCAGAGACCACTTGTGTAACGCAACTTTTCAATTCTTTTCACACACTGAGACAGCCTAAGTTTTACTTACGTGAATTAAGAGACCAAAAACTCTGGAGAACATGAAGATACACTTTATTTCTCACTCAAGTATGGATATATTCCACGTGTGAACACAAAGAAAAATGGTCCTTGCCTCCTTCACTAAAATGAGTCCTCAGATCCATAAACACTTGAACGATGGTGGAAGCCCCGTGGGTCTGCATCTGCCAGAGAGGAGAGCAAATATGGACATGCTGCATTTTGAACAATTGGAGGAAAATTCACATATCCTGTGTTGTGGCATTTGCTCTTTCTGGCTCAAGAAAAGGGAAACAAGCCAGAGAAGAGTATGTGGAAACTAATTTGATCTCCAAATATTTGAAAACTGTGGGATAGAGCAACTCAGCTAGATTACACAGAAATGTGTAGACATAGGATGTGGCACTTACTAAATATGCTCGGATGCTTTGTAACTGTTTCTGAAGCTTTGAAAAACTTTCCATTGTGGGAAAACCATCTGGCAGGTCATCCACAGTTGCTTGATGAGAAATTCTTTATAAATGTGAACGTTATGGAGTGCCCTGAGCCTGAGTGATGAAGAACCAGAAGATATGTCTGCTGGCAGGGCCAAGTCCCAGAACTTTATCAGTTGCAGATCAGACAAGAACTGCTGGGAGAACAGTCAGACATCCCAGAAAGTTTCTGACAGACTTCAGAAAGACAGTGAGCAGTGAGGAAATGCTGTGGTGGGGATAGTCTTCTCAAACTCTTGAGCCTGGATGACATTTGCACACACATACCATGGTCATGTTATAAATTTTAAGAACTGTCTTGGGAACAAGATGAGAAGGGAACGCCTTTGTATGCAGTAAAAATTGCTCAAAACCTCATATTTGGATATGCAACAACAACAAAGTTGGGGAGACTGTATGACAAATACAAATAGAAATGCTCCAGCAAGTTTTGTTTAAAATTTATTGCAGTTATTCAAAATAAAATTTACAGTGTTTCAGTTTACAATGTTTTCTGTGTACATTAAACATTTGCTTCATTAAGGAACTGTATGGTACTTTTAAAATTGTCTGGAAACTATAACACCTGTTTTTCTCAGCCGCATCCCCAACCCCTTAAGGAGTAAAGATTTGAGAATCCCCTGAAGGGCCAGGACTGTAAACAGTACCTCATTTTAGAGTTAAAAGTGAGTGATAGGAAGACGAGAACTTAAGGAGCTGTACAAAACATTGCCCACACCATTATGTTAGCATAACTTAGTTTGGCAAAAGCAAACACGTATTTAAACAGGAAATACCTCAGATCTGCTAGCCTCAATCTCAGTTGGTGTCCTTAATACTTCCTTGTGGATACAGTACGTCAGCCCAAGACCAGTATTACTGCAAAAGACCTCCTGATCACCTTCCTTGATCGCTACAGAAACCATCTGTATTGGGTTTGCATGGATACATTTTGGTAGTAGGGCGGGGGCTACAGGGGTGGCTTCTGTGAGAAGCTGTTAGAAGCTATGTCCAATAGACCCCATGCCAGCCAGCTCCAAGCCAGACCTGCTGCTGGCCAAGGCTGAGCCCATCAGTAGCAGTGGTAGCGCCTTTGGGATAATGTAGTTAAGAGGGGGAAAAAGAAAACTGAGCAACTGCAGCCGGAGAGAGGAGTGAGAGAGTATATGAGAGAAACAACCTGCAGACACCAAGGCCAGTGAAGAAGGAGAGGGAGGAGATGCTCCAGGTGCCAGAGCAGGGGTTCCCCTGCAGACCATGGTGAAGCCCATGGTGAGGCAGGCTGTCCCCCTGCAGCACTTGGAGGTCCACGGTGGAGCAGATCTCCACCCGCAGCCCATGAGGGACCCCATGCCAGAGCAGGTGGATGCTCGAAGGAGGCTGTGACCCCATGGGAAGCCTGCACTGGAGCAGGCTCCTGGCAGGACCCATGGCCCTGTGGAGAGAGGAGCCCACGCTGGAGCAGGTTTGCTGGCAGGGCTTGTGACCCCGTGGGGGGCACAGGCTGGAGCAGTCTGTTCCTGAAGGACCGCACAGCGTGGGAGGGACCCACATTGGAGCCGTTCATGAAGAGCTGCAGCTCATGGGAAGGACTCATGTTGGAGAAGTTGGTGGAGGACTGTCTGCCGTGGCAGGGACCCCACAAAGAGTATGAGGAGCCCTCCCCTTGAGGAGGAAGGAGTGGCAGAGACAACGTGTGACGAACTGACCGCAACACCCACTCCCCATCCCCCTGCGCCACTGAGGGGAGGTGGTAGAGAAAATTGGGAATAAAATCAAGCCCAGGAAGAAGGGAGGGGTGGGGGCAAGGTGTTTTTAAGATTTGGATTTATTTCTCATTATCCTATTCTGATTTGATTGGTAATAAATTATTTTTTCTCCCCAAGTTGAGTCTGTTTTGCCCATGATGGTAATTGCCGAGTGATCTCCCTGTCCTTATCTTGAACCACAAGGCTTTTGTTATATTTTTTCTCTCCCCTGTCCAGCTGAGGAAGTGGAGTGATAAGAGTGGCTTTGGTGGGTACCTGGCATCCAGCCAGGGCCAACCCACCACATCATCATTATCATTGGCCTGCTGTTGAATCCTCTACCTTCAGGGCATCTTCTATTCACACTTTGTGCTGAGGTACCACATCTAGGCTCTGCCTTGATGATTGTTGTTAATATTTTCTGCTTGAAAGCTCTTAGAGCCTTTCCTTCAGAGCAGAAACTCATTCTCCGTCTTGAGTATCACGGTGTTCCTTCCCTTGTCCTTAACAAAAGCAACCTTATCTCTCTAGAAAGTTGCTGTCCTTTCTCCTATCTTGTTGGGTTGACTGTATCAAACCTCTCTTCCCCTTCTTCCAGGGGCTTGCTTCTTTCTATGACACCCTTGGTTTCACTTCCTAGGCCCTCCACAAATTATCCCCTCCTTGAAATAATCTTTTATGATCCAGTTAGCCCCTAATGCCAGCTTTTCTAAGCCTATTTTGTATTTGAGATTTCTCCATGCACTGTGATGAGCTCCTGAATAAATGTTCCCAAAGTCATCTTAGTATCTTGCTTCACATCTGTTTTCCCATTGCCTCAACTTTACTAACAAATCAAGACCCTGTTCTGTACTTACTAATGCCCTTAGGAGCTTTGCAGCAATAATGAACAGGAGGAGCAAGAGAAAACCTCTGTTCTGAAATGCGGGGGTAATTTTATAAACCTTAGTTGATGTTGTGGTTGCCATGTCATCAGTACATCTGATTGCATATTGTTTCTCTTTCTTCTAGTGGAATAAAATAAATGAGTAAAAGCTGGTTTTAAGAGGGGTTGGGGGGGAGGGGTTAAACTATGTGCAATTCACTTTTAAGAATGACTGGAAACAGTTCAGAGGAAACTAGCTTGAATCATAACCCTAAAACTGAACACCTTTTGTTCCAGAACTTCAAGGTTGAATGAAAAGTTCAAGTTTCGAATCTCCTCAGGTTTTGATTCTGAGCTGCATTCAAAACCAGAAGGGGTTTATTTTTCCTAATGCAATTTGATGTGGCCTGTGATAGCATAAAACTCATAGAAACATCTGGAAAAAGTTTTGTTGATAGAAAGAACATGGAAGTAGTGTTTCTTGAGAAAGCACAGCGTTATAGTTAATGCATAATATTTCTAAAATCATTGCCACTCTGACATTAAAAATCTGAGTTATTTGTCCAGAAGTAGAGCAGGGTAACTTTTAAAAGTTCTTTGCATCACAATTGTATCTTGTTATTTTTATTTCTAAGAACATAAAAATACCCTGCTGGGTAAAGCTAGTGATGTCCAACACTGTCAAAAGGACAGTGCAATTTAGGAAAAACGTGAGCACGGCCATCTTTCATGCTCTGGTCTTCTCACACTCCTTGAGCATCTAGAAAGACTGTTTTAAGGATGTTGCAGGACACATTCATGACCACTCCACTTAGGATCTGTGTATAGATCTGCTGCCCATTAATTTCTCTAATTCTTTCCTGAACCCAGTGGTACTCTCTGCCTCCATAGCTTCAAATGGCAACAGGTTGCAAAAGCTCACTATCCTCTGAGGAGAGACACCTTTTCATCTGTTTTAAACCAATGTCCTACTAGCTTCAAATGCTCTCAAGTCCATTGTTGTGCAATGAGGTGAATAGCAGTTCTGTATTTGCCTTATCCACTAGCTTTTACAATTTCATAAGCCATGACCTCATCTCCCTAACTCAGCCTTCTCCTTAAGCTGAGCAGTTCCAGACTTTTTAGTGTCTCCTGGTGAAGTAGCAACTCCATCCCCTTGAACATTTTATTGCCCTCTTGCTTGATATCCTTTTTGAGATATGGAGATCAGAAGTATACAGTGCATTCAAGTGTGAGTGCATCAAGCTTTTATGTAATACCCTCCTCCTTCGCTCCTGACAACAACGAACATTTTTTTGGCTGCATCCTGAGTTGATGATTTCAGCAACAACAAGGTCTCTGTCCTGAGCCGTAACCACCAGCTCTGCATTTAATACCATGCAGTAGGCCTGTTTAGATTATTTTATTTCCAGATGCTCTTTCATATTTATCTGCATTGGTACTCCTTTTCCACCTTTTTACCCATACCCTTAGTTTTGTGAGGTCCTTCTGAAGTTCCTTGCCATTAGCGCAGTATTTGGCTGTTTAAGAGAGCTTAGTGCCAGCTGCAGCCTTGGAGATTGCACTGCGAGCTACCACCACAGCCTCGTTAATGAAGGTGTTGAATAAAGTAGGTTTTAACACTGATCCCAACAGAAGAAGCTGCTGACTCATCTCCATCCGGAAAAGTCACATTCAAAGACAGCTATTTTCTTTCTGTCCTTTTACTAGGTTTCACTCCATAAATGACCCTTTCTTCCAAACCCATGGCAACTTGGTTTCCATAATAACTTCTGGTTTGGAGCCTTAAGAACAGCTTTTGGAAACTCCATGTTATGTCCCCAGAGAAATCCTTTACCCGTGTGCTTATTGAGATGCTGACTGACACCCTCCAAATGCTTGAGCTGGCTACTGAGACAGGACCTCCCTTTGAAGAAGCCATTCGCTTTTCCCAAAAAATCAGCTTTTACTCTTTTTTCTTTTAATAGAACATACTATCTGATCTGACTTAAAATTCTGTAGTTATTCCTGAAGACTTTCAAACCAGACTGTTGCATTAAACAAGGATGCCTGATCTCCATAAAGCTTATTCTTAGTATTTTCTTCATATGAGGGAGATGGATAAACCATACGAGTTTCCTGAAACAGAATCAGAGAATCACAGAATCACAGAATCACAGAATCACAGAATGGTAGGGGTTGGAAGGGCCCTCCAGAGATCATCTAGTCCAACCCCCCTGCTAAAGCAGGTGCCCCCACAGCAGGTTGCACAGGAATGCATCCAGATGGGTTTTGAATATCTCCAGAGAAGGAGAATCCACTCCTGGGCAGCCTATTCCAGGGCTCTGTTACCCTTACGGTAAAGAAGTTCTTCCTCATGTTCAGGTGGAACTGCCTGTGCTCCAGTTTGTGCCCATTGCCCCTTGTCCTGTCACTGGGCACCACTGAGAAGAGTCTGACCCCGTCCTCTTGACATCCACCCTTTAGGTATTTATAAGCATTGATGAGATCCCCTNCGGTGGCTGTTGTTGGAAATTATGCCAAGTAAATGAGACAAAGAGAGGCCAGATCGAGCAACTGATCACACCCCCTTAATTTCTTTGCTGGGCAAGGAAAACAAAACCAAAATAAATCTCAGGTGCATTACAGACTTACTTACAATTATAATGCAATTAGCAGCATGATATGAACTCATCGTTCCAACTAGAATTCTCACCTTGTTTATACAGCCCCCTCATTTTTCTGTAACAAGCAGTCTTTTTTAAGTCCTAATTAAGTCATGTTATTTGTTTTTCTTTCCCACTCCATTTTTTCACTTCACTCACCAACTTTTCTCTTCCTTCTCTTTTCTTTTCCATTTTTCCCACTGAAAAGCAGTAAAAATATTAAATGATAATATTTAATAAAATACTTCCCTCTGTTACCATGAGAAATCTACCCTTCACATTCATTTGAAAATCAAAGCGCTGAGAAAAACTGGTCAATTATTGAGAAAATATTATCCTTTCAATGGTGGTAAGAAAAAAGTCCAAGAAATATGGAAAAATCCTTACATTTTGAGTACTTACAAATGCACCTAATTTAAGGTAAAGAACATGTGATGTTCTAAATTTCCAAAGAAAGAGATCTAACATTGGAGAAACACTCATGCAGACATACTTACACAGGTTATAGTGAAGTTATACGAATCGATATCCTAACAACTTGGCCAAACTACCCTGGCTGGTAAAAATAATGATGTGGTATCTGAGTCTTTTGGGGGTTCACTTCACGGTATTTATCAGTCTTGACATTTCACACACACCCCCATGCAGTATAAAGGTTATTAAGAGCACAGCACAAATAGCTTGTATTCCCAAGAGGGTATTTTAATCAGAAAGAAAAACAGTAACCGCACACTCTAATAAGAAAGAGGCTCTGTGTGAGGGAAATATCACAAAGTCACATGAAAGAGTTTTACTCCTGCCCGTGGCTGGGCAGTCTCTCTGGTGCAAAAGGGAACGGACCATCACCTGCCGCCAGCTGGAGCTGCCCTCTGCAGTCGCACACAGGGGCACAGAGGAGATGCGACCCTTCCTCACTCAGTTCCCATCACCTGCCTTTGCTCTGGATTTAAAAAAAAAAAAAAAAAAGATTGTTGCTTTTCAGCTATGAAGAACCAACATCTGTGGTACTCTTGGAGTCTTATTCCCTTAATTTTCTGAGTGAGCACTACTGGAAATGTACCTTCCATTCCTCTTCCTCCTTTCATGTACTTTTTACATGTCTTCTTAGCTTATTTTGTAAGCCACAAACTGAAGGGTCACTGTCAGTCCACACTAATTTATTGCTCCTGAGGGCAGTTTGTGACTGCCCACTGCTGCTGGCTCCTGTGACACTCAGGTGTATGGACGAGTTGGAGTCACATCCTGCCCACTCCCAGCTCATTCCGCAGCATCCCTGCCCAACAGCTGCTTCTGGCTGCCTGCCCCTTGCCCCTGCGTGCCCAGCAGGTAGGCACCCTCCTGAGGTGGCAGCTGGAGCACAGGGCTCCTCTCTGTACAGCAAAAACTCGCAGCCTCGGATGGGGTCAGAGAGGTGCTGGGGAGCCCTTGTCCTACCAGCGAGCTCACAAAAAGCAAGAGTGAGAGGTCTGGGAGCGCAGAAGCATCCTCAGCCTCTTCGGTCAAGTTGTAACATCTGTCTCTTGCCCTAGAGCCACAGCAGCATGCTGGAATATATTATTAACCCCTCTGTAAGCAATCACGGGGGAGCAAGAGGCAGATACAATGGGTAGTAGAGAAGCTCACCCAAAACCTATACAAGAGCCAGTGCTTTCAAACAGGGAGGCAGGGGGGAATCACAGGAGTCAGTTGTGTGCACAGGCAAAGGGCGCAGAAACCCTAAGTGCTGGGTCCCGAGCACTCCTCTAGGCCAGTCATGGGCCACGTCCCCTCCCATTGCACTGCTACACTGACTTCAGTCTCTCACACCGACAACACTGTTCAGTCTCACATCACAACCTCGTGGCAGCATGCCAAATATGCCCGTAGCCTTGCAAGCAGCAAGGAGTGGAAGAGTACACGCCATGAAGTTTTCATAGGCCAGCCATAACATAAAAAGCGGCAGCAGTTTAAGGGTTTACAGCTTTTTATCCCCTTTTCTGCCATGAGAGGGGTATTGGAAGCATTATGGGTTGGCTCCTTAGCTATTGAAGTTCATAATCTGGTACATTAACTTCAACCTCCCTTATTGACCTCTTTGCTCACATCGACTCTAGAGCCAATGACTTGAACAAGGACGGAGAAGGTGGAGCACAAGCTTATACCGTGACTCCTAGCCTGAAGGGTGGATCTCTTCCCCCATGTTTGACATCTACTTCAGAACTTTCCAGCCTAGCTGACCGGAAAGAACAAGTTCTGCATGTCTGTGGTTTTGCCACTCTATTGCATTTTATTCCCATTTTGTGACTTTTTGGTATTTTGGAGCTGAAAAAGATCCTTATTTATTGTCATTGAGAATCTCACATTTCTAAGTTCAGCTCATCCTCAGAGGGGATCTGCCTCAAGACTTCCGAATGCATGGCACTGTCTGGTCGTGACGCAGCCCGTATTATCCTATAAGCAGACATACGCTTCCTGCTTCTGAAATTCTCAAGACATCTCTCTGCTGTGGCTTCTGCTGCAGTCTCACAGCTCTAGACACTGTGAGATACACTAACAGAGCTGACAGCCTCAAAAAGCTGCATGTTACCTAGCAGCAGTACAAAATCTATAAAAAATGTGCCTATGAAGTAGCAGTATCACTCTCACTGCTTGACTGGAGATCACAATGAGATTGCTTTAGCCTAAGCCCGATCAGTGTCCAGTAAAAATGAAAAACAATGTTGTAATAAATCAGCTTGAACTCCATTCCCCAGGTATTCACTGACATTATGATTAATTTCTCCTTTCACCTGCAATCTGCTTCTCTCTTTGCCAAAGTTTCTCCGCCGTATTTTTAGACTCAAAGTAATGGTCATCAATATATGATTAATTTACCTAAAGATAGTTAAGATAACCTGGCGATATTATTCAGCTGTAGAGCAGCAGACATTAAAAATGAAGTTCTGCCTAAAATAGTCATAGGTCAACCATTAATCGGGTAGAAGATTCAACTCAGAATTAAGAGGTTTTCTACCTTTGCCTGATGTAGTTTTGCATCAGCCCTAAAATAAGCCCTCCGCATAACCCTGCAACAATTAAAGCATGAACTGTTTGCATTTGACAGAGGTATATTAGTATTTAAACTTGAAAAAAAGCTGCACTTTTTAGTCTTTCATGGTACTCTTTCATGGTACCTTACAGTAAAATGTTCTCTACCAGGACATTTTGCCCATGTAATATATAAAAAAAAGTATAATAAGAATGTGTAGTATTCATACCACATTCCCTTAACCTCAATCCATCGTATTTGTTCATCTTTAACTGTGAAAGGTTTTAGGAAAAAGTATAGCTTCCAGGGTCATTTTTCAATAGCTTGTGCCTGTTACAGGACGATTTTTTCCTCCCTTCTTCCTCTGTGACCCACAGGGAAAGAACACAGCGGTCAAACCCAGAATTTATTATTCCAAAGTGTTATTTATTATTAAGAGCCTAATTTGTTCATAACTGCACGCTAATCTTCCCTAAGTTACAGACAAACAAAACAGTGTCACTGATTTGAACACCACGAGGTATTACCCAAGCTCTGTTGGAGATATTCCCTGGGGTTTTCGTATCTTCAGTGGGTTTTGATGGTATCTTTGGCTGCATTCTAGCTGATCTCCTTATGTATTGATTACTGCCCTCCCAAATTAGATCACTGTTATCATACATTTAATTATAGGGGGGTTTAATTAATTAATTGCATTTAAATTTCTTTGTTCTTGAGGCTTCATTAAACAAATGGATAGAGCTCGTTTCCAGTTAGACTTAGAGGATGAGTTGCCTTGCTTACATAGGCAGGGATGGAAGCTTTCATGCTCCTCTTGTTTCTCAGACATGCCCAGACTTTGCCCTGCAGGTATAGGCATCCTCTCTCACTAGCAATTGTCAAGTAACGTGCCTGCAGAGGGCTAGAGAAATCCCTTAGCAAAATTTCTGTTCCTTTGCTTTGCTTTGTTGAAAAATATTTTTGTCAGGTCAATGAAAAAGATTACTGAAGAGATAAGAATTGTATAAGTAACTACATGGATCACATATAGTTACTTAACATATTAAATGTCATCTAATGTCATAAATATTCTTAGCATAAAACTCCCACATACAGAGTGTTTCATGTGAACAATCAGAAATTACATCTAGGCCCCACAAAAAGCCTTTCAAGGCTCTTGTTCATTTTAACTTTAAAATACCCAATTAATACTTAACTCAGACTGTTTATTCTTCAATCTTTTTCCAAAAGCCACATTTCAATGGGCAAGAGGGGAGCTCAAAATAACACAGTTGTTCAATAATATAGCTATGAAAATACATGTTTAGCTGAGTTGAATATGGGATGGGTGCAAATGTACTCACAGAATAAACAACTTAATTTTTCTCCTTAAGAATGACCTTGCCAAACCAGCTTTGCTCCAAGCAGTACTAATTGACTCATCATTATGACTAGTTCAAAATTAAAAGTGTCTCTAACTTTCGACACCATGCAAGTCATGGAAGGTAATAGATTCTATCTTGGTAGCAAGCCACCAGGTCCACTCAAGGTCATCCAGTAGGCAATGCTATTTTTGGTAGCTAAGTAAGGCCAAACCACAGCAATTTTGAAAGAAAGGAGACCTAGTAAATTTGAGAGGTAAGGACTGGAAAGGAAAGCCAAGTCACCCAGATTGCAGGGAAGGAATGTGAACACAATGCAGCTAGCTGGGGAAGGATGGATTATAAAAACGTAATATTACTGTTTAGGGATTTGTCCCTTTATCAGCTCTTTTGAATAACGTTATTTTTCAAGGGAAGGCATCAAGCAGGGGATATTATAAAATAACTGCAGTACACAGCACAAGGTCCAAAAGTCGGGGTGGGGGGAGTGGTTTGGAGAGTGTGTAACTGCAGGATTGTTACCTGTCACTGAGGGTTTGGGCTCTCACCCCCCAAGGCTTTCCGAGCGCACCATGCATTACATGTGCCTCTTCACAGCCTCCCTGCAAGGCATGGTCAGGGCCAGGAGGACGTTCTCCAGGCCCTGGTGGGCTGGCTGGTTTGCGGCTGCCCATGGTCACCTCACTCAGGTATGGTGGGGCTGCGCTCAACTTCCACGCCACTCAGCCTGCGGGGCAGCCCACCCTTGCTGCAGCCTGACAGACATATCTTACAACATGGCAACATTCAAGAAAATATAGTATTTATTTTACATAAGCTATTCATGGATTGGAGCCATTCAGACTTGGAAGAGAGCAGGCCAAAGGGCCATTTCGTTCCCATCACAAGCACCTGATAATTTTACCATTATTCCTCACAAGACTGGAGGACAAGAGCAGTAAGAAAGAAGCACTGCAGCACTATAGACAGGATGAAACTGTATTCAGGATAGACAGGGAAGCTGCTATCTGTAGCCTAAGCTACAAAGCCAGTGTTAAGATTATGTTCATCAGATATTTTTCTATGCAGAGAACACAAGAGGACAATCAAGCAAATTAGCAGAGGGAGGGAGGAGACAGTGCATGTCTGGAAAATGTGTGGTAAACTACAGAACTCATTATAAATCGTATCTGTGTGCACATTTGCTAAGCCAGCTGTGCATAGTATTTTAGATATGCTTTAGGGTTGTTTTGCACTAATAATTCTTTAAACATTATTCTGTTTTTACACTGAAAGTCTGTCCCTTCATTGTACTGAAGCCCACCATTTCTTTGACAAAACCATACTAAATAAATACTTCAAAAGCATCAGAGCAGTGGTTTAAGGAGAATGAAAACCATATTCTGCCAGTAAAAGTTGCGAGGATTTCCATTTTCCAGTGTTATAAGTAACTTAACAGAGACATACAGCAAGCAGTCGCTTCTGCGGTCACATCTGCATGCACATCTCCAGTTAGTGTTGATGATGACATTGCATGCATGAAGAACGGAAAAGCACCTAATTTCTGCAGTCTGACTCAATCAGTCAGGTTTGTTTGTTCAGGTTTAATAAACTGATGCTGCACAATCCTGAGATGCCACTTAACAGTCCCTGAAGAGGATCTCATACCATTATTAGACCAGCGCATTACAGTTATGAACTGTTACTCAGAACCAGCAAAAAGTGTCTGCAGTCCCACAGGGTTCATGCTACCTGTTGGGATGGGCTGCTGAAGGGGAAGGAGAGAGTGAGAGAAAGAGAGACCACCACAAAGAGCTCTCTGTCAGGAGCTGAGATCATATTCGAGCTAGAGCATGTTCTCCTATCTTTACTTCTACCCTCTGCTTTGTGCCATTTTCCTTAAACTCGCCATGCTTAAAACACTGCTGCAACACGATTGTTTTCATTTAGCTCGTTAGCTTTCTAAGGCAAATCGACTTCTTGGTTAGCTTATATTGCATTCATTGGCAGCCCAAGTCATGGTGAGAGACTCTTGTCACCAAGTTGAACTTCCAAAGAAAGGGACCTGGCTTTCACCTGGCTTACCTTCCCTGCTGAAAGGCAGTACAGTCACTGACGTCATCCAAAGAGCAAGGGATCAGAAAACAACAAATTCAATCCTTTTGTCATCATGAATTATTTCCTTTGCCTGGTGAAGCAGTTGATGGCCATCCTGATCTTCCTCCTGCCCAAATGAACAAAGCCATGGCGCTGAATCCAGATTCAGAGTGAACTGGGGAGATCTGTTACTTACCACGCTCCTACAAAATACTGGTACCTAAAGAGCTTTCTGAAACCATTCCCGCCTCCATGATGGGGAGAGATACCACTTTCTGCAAGATAGATACATATTGACATCTAGATATCTACATAGGTACAGATAGACTTAGCTAGATACGTAGATACCAAGATACTGAGATATCTATATCTAATTTCTATATCTAGATATAGATGTTTATATAGATATCCAAATAACGTATCTCCAAGCAGAATGATACCTAGCTAGCTAGCTCTATATAGATACTTATATCTAACTACATATCTAAGTAGATAAAAGTATCTAGATATAGATACAGATATCTAGATTTATATGGGTATCTATCTAGAGCTATAGATATCCACCAGATATCTGTAGTCTTCTGTCTATAGATAGACGTATAGATAGATATAGACAGATAGATAGTCTACATCTATATAGATCTGTGTCTATATCTATAGATTTATCTCTCTTCCCGACCAGGCAGGTGTAGATCCTGGGACTAAGACTTGTAGTTCAAATGTTTGCTGGTTGCTCTAATGATTTTAGCCCACTTAAGGAAAGCAACATTCTCCCCAAACTAACAGTATGGACAAAAGAAAGTAATATTGCTAACTACCTGCCATTTGATAAAGCTGTACTGCTGAAACAGCAGGAATCTGATTGGATTTCATCACAAGTCTTTCTGACTCTTCATTTTCTTGGAGACGTTTAATTTAGATTACTGTTAAAGTGAATTAAATTAGTACTAACCTTGCCTGTGAAAGTGATGCTTCAGAAAGGTAAATGTATTTCTCTTGGCATTCATGAAAATGAAATGATAAATTGGTGTGTGCAAATCTCAATGCAGATGGAGCCCTTCTAATAAGCAACTACCAGTGTGTAACTCTATTGATTGAGTTTGTAGATTGTCAAGTGGGAACGTACTGGATGAATTCTGAGAAATCAGCCTTTGGATATGCTCAGAGATGAGTCTATGATACTATTCTGGTTCTAAGTTATACCTGGATAGAAATAAAGCATGGAAGGTCCCCATCACGTTAGGTGGGCACATGTTTGGGCAAAACTGACGAGCTGACATGCAAATTATCAGATCGGCTTTGCACAAACTAGCTAAACTCTATTACTAGCTATATCTAGTCTGAATTATTAACTGAGTAGACAGAAATGAGATAGAAAAACATTTAATAAAAACTAACAGTTCATTGGTAGCTATTAAACTGAGGTTAACCTCCTAGGTTCCTACTGCTTTTTAGCAGATGGAGCGAACACAAATGGTTCATATTATTCTTGTTTCCTTTGTTTTGCAGATGTTTATCGTTTTACAGGGGCTGAAAAATGTATGTTGGTATCTAGAGTACCTCTGTTACAGCTGGGGTTAAGATGTGCCCTACTGTATTTGACTTGATTTTTTTATGGCTATTGTCTGAACACCGGGCTTTTGATGTTCAAAATAATTTGAAATAAAGTCATTTCTTAGTGAACATGAAGCATCGCCTGCCTGCTACGTATTTGTTTACTACCTCCAGCTCTACTCCGTAATTGTTCCTAAATAGAAAAATTTATCTATGGAAAAATTTATATCACTGTACCTCAGTCCTAAAGAAAGATACAAGAAAATCTGTAACACTGTAGGTTACATGATTGCCTAAATGTCCAGCATATTCTTGTAAGAGGGAAAGGGCAAGCGCATACTTAGCTTATAGCTAGTTCAAAACATGTTTGAATCTATAAATGGGATGTAACCAACAGATAATCCTCACTGCACAGGAGGTCAGTTTTAGACATTGTGAACCATGACACGGTAGTTAAAGTGACATTTTCCTAAAAGAATACCAATGACTGTCCTTGTGGGTTCAGTCAACTCTGTAACTCCTTTAGGTGTGCTGATGAGCGCTTCACAAATTCTGGTTCTCTTCAGATGCCATTCCATCGTAAAAGACAGATCAAGGCATGTTTGTCACATGGAAATGTGATTTCTTTTAATCATGATAGCTTATATGCAGAAACCACAGCTAAACAATTTTCTTGTAATGTTTCAGTGGTATATTGCAGAGTCTGGCATTCCTGAAAATCCCTAGGACTTCTGGAGTGCAAAAGCAAGGCAAGAATATCAAATAAAAATAGAAAATCCAACAGGTGTGAGTCACTCATCTCCCACAAAGCTATATGAGCATTATTTTTATGGCAAAGAAAGACTTTGATCCATGTCTTTGATGCACTGTTCACTTCCCATCACAGGCCCTGTGGCTGCACTATTTCCAGAGAATAATATTCACTGTGTGTTCCCCTTGTTTCAGAAAGTTAGCCCTCACTGACGCTTCTACTATGCTGATGGAGATAATAGCAGTGCCTTGCATGACCTTTTTTCTGCTATTCTTCTAGTTTAAAATGGTGTTACATACCAATCAATTCCGTTTGGGTCATAAATACGCCTAGCATGGTAGGTACGAGTTTCCTAAAGGTGCAGTAAACAATCTGTTTTACCAGAATAGGAAGAATACATATATCAAAATTTTACAGATTACAACAAAATTTTGGAATTATAATTTAATTTCTCCTGGGAAGCTTTTGCCCCAGCATGTAGATGTAGAAGTACAGAAGCTTTCAATATTTGTTTTTCACCAGCTCAGAAAAGCGAGTTTTCTTTAGCCCTCTTCTTCTCTTATCAGTCCCAGATCGCTTTTCTCTGTATGTCCAACCTGCCCTTCTCAACCAGATTGGCTCCGATCTTCTCTAACTACTTACTAGACTAGTAAAACAGAGTGAAATGGAAGAGGGGTAGAAAGTCCTATGGTGTAAAAGAGACATAAAGCAAAGGGGAAGCAGAGTCTGTAATGCTCCACCATTTCAATACACATCACACTGCAACACAGCACATCGCACCTGGGGCTGCATATGTGTAAACATACTTCATACAACTCATATGTTATAAACTATTGGAATAACTCCACTGAGGACTCCCTTGCAAACAAACACATGCTCTTAAAAATCACCTGGACACACCACAAAATCTCTGGGCTGACGAAGTCAGTGTTTGAAAATAATTGCCTTCTGTGGAAGAAATCCTCTTTGAAAGAAGATGCTATTGGGCTGATGCATATTTGTTTTTAACATGGAACAGAATAACAACAGATACTACTAACAGATCCTGTTGAACTCAGAATGAAAATGGCTTTATCTTTTTATAGAAATGATAGTCGTTCAGTTCTGTAGTGAAGCTGTCAGAATGAAGGCTCAATGGAGTTTGACCAAAGTATGTGAACTCTCTGATCTCCGGTTCAGCTATTTTCATAAGCTGTTTTCCAATGAGTAGTCAAAATGCCGGTTACCTAAAATACCATTAGGGAAAAAAACCAGCTTTCCCATCCTCCCCGCAACAAAACTGTTTCTGTAAAGTCTCTCTCATTTTTAAGCCACGGATTCAGTCTATCAAGAACACATTTTGTCTTTGGCTGGCTGCTGAAAAAATTCTAAATATAGGAGGGTAATGTTATGCAGTTTTATGACTATATTATTTTATCCATATTTTATTTCATCTTTTTGGGATGCATCCATTTCTTTTGTTACCATTGGACCCTACACCCTCCATTGTTTATCAGAATAATTAGATCAAACAATAACTCAGATTTACTGGAGCTCTTACAGCTCATTCAACAGGTTCCCAAAGAGTCTTGGAAATTGAACAAGTTCTTATTTTGCCTTTTCCTTTCCCACCGAGGCATGTACGAATCGCCTGGCAAACTCACAGTGCTGCGCTGAACTGCCATTTGGCAGGAAGGAGTTTGATAGCTGACCACAATTTCCCTTTCTCTACGTGCCAGTGAGAGTGGGAGAGCTTGGGCATTGCTCAGGTTCTTCAGACGACCAAAAGGAACTTACTTTCACAATGCGGAGAGCCAAGTTTAGTCTGCCTTTTCAAGAACAGCGCTGTGCACAAGGGTGGCTGGGTATGAAATTAAAGCGGGATGTAGCGAGGACGGCATAAGGCTCTGAGCAGAATGCACGCAGGGGACCCTCTGAAAAGCGAAAGAAAGAAAAAGCCTTCGTTTTCCAGCTTTTCAGAAGCTCAGTTGCAAAGTCCTTCACGGAGGAGATGCCATAAGGCATCGGCACAGGGAGCACAGTACCTCCATTGTGCTCAAAGCGGAGTGCTTCACCAGCTCTCTCACAACACCAATGTGAGCAACCTGACAGTGCTGTGACTTATGTCACCCCCATCCATACACACGCTGTGGGCACGGTCTCCTGGAATACAGACCAGGCATCTGACACTACCTTGAGCTCTTCAAATAAATCTCTGGGTATCTGTGCCAAGGAACACACCACTGCACTTCTGCTATCATAATATTTCTGCTCTACTCCTGCATGGTCTAACTCAAACATACTCAGCCCAGATTACTACTACTGGTGGAAACCTTCCAATCTGGAAAGAAAAGAGCGAATTTCTTGAAGGGTTAAAAGAAGGTCACGCTGCTTCTTTGTAGTACTCTGCACCATAGCAGAATGGAAATTTCTTGAAGGACACCTACGCCTTTTTTTCTTTATTTTTTTCTAAGGAAAGTAGGTATCAGATCTGAAATAGTGAGGCTGAATTGTCAGTTTAAGATTTACATAAAGCAGATCTCTGGCAAGACTGCACTTCTCTTCAGCAAGACTTCTCTTGGGAAACAGAATTTTAAGAAAAATGTCTTGAAACTTGAGATATGTAAAATAAAGATTACTGTCAAATAACTGGTTCATGGAAAGCATCAGTCGTATTCAAGGTGATCTGTAATGAGCTGTGTACTAGTTAAAATAAACAGTAAATCTGAACTACTCAGTGTTCATTTTATTGTCTACGTCTTAATACCTCACCAGCTAAATATGCATGGTGACTCTGAGATGATTAGCTACATAGGACCTGTGTCTCACCTCTCCAAAGCAAAGCCATGGCACCTCACTTCCAGCACACTGGAAAACAACTCATTCATCATTGCTATTGGGGCTGTAGTTACCTGACATTTTCCTGCTAGGGAGAGCAGGGGATTTTGCCAAGAGCTATTTGCTTGCTCACTGCTGCCGCATAGCATTGTTCTTACCCTTTGGCTGGGATGCTGTGCTCAGCATATAATAACCAGTGCACAGGGCACAAGAGTACAGAAGCCAGAGAGGTATCAAGATGTAAAAGCAAATCTGCACCAGCAATAAACAAGAAACTAGCAATGTTAGCTCAGCCAGAGAAAAAACAATTAAAAAAAGAGATTGCAAGAGTCAGAATGAAGCAGCAGATTCTACCTTTGCAATGGGTTGATGGCATATACTCATGTTCTGATCTTTTTTTTTTCCCCTTTTCCCAAGAAAGAGGATGTCAGGCCATAGAATCACAATCACTTGTTGAACAACCAGAAAATTACAATGGAGTTGTATTTTTTCCATTTCCTTACTGTCTTTGGGACTGGCAAAAAGTACTCAATTTCAGACACATTTCTGAACTGAACTGCAGAACATAGTGTGGACAACAGGGTGAGAAAGTATAGGTAAAAATGAAGGGAAAGGAAAGAGATGTGGGTTAGAAAATGCACTACAGGGTCAAGTAAGTATGCTATTAGGATCCCTGACCTCGGTATGAGACCAGGGAGCTTTCTGCTGTGCTGTTATTTTGATAAACGGTACACACAGTAGGTTTGGGTTAAGAAAAAGCCAAATCAGCCAAACGAAATTATCAGGTCCAGCATTTGTTAAACTTGGCCTAAAATTGAACATCACTTGAGAATGAACCTCTTATGGTTTTCATTAGATCAACATATATGTGAGCCGATATGGAAGCACTTACCCCAAGTCCTAGAATGGCAATGCAGATCCAACAGTCCCCAGAGGGAAACCGCAGAACTCGGCCGGACCAGCAAGGGCTTCCCCAGAACGGCCTCATTTCCCATTCCTTCTCATTATAAAAATACATCAACTGCCTCCTAAAAGAATAATGAACAACTGGCCTCTGGTATAAAAAGTAACACCAAATCACACACACGCTCAACTCTCTAGGCTATACGCGTTTTTCCCATAAGCACAAACTCAAGAATTAAAGCAAATCTAAATTTTGCGCTCCCCTTACTCCATAATAACAATCATAGAATCATAGAATGGTAGGGGTTGGAAGGGACCTCTAGAGATCATCTAGTCCAACCCAAATGCCTCCATTTAAATCTTTTCACCCTTTTCCCAAGAGATTTCAGAATAATAACTAGCATTATGCTAAACCAGATGATAGAGAAAGAAGTGTTCACACAACACATTTCTCACCCAGGTCCTCACAAGAGAATTAGGTTGAACACCAAAATGATAATTTAGGTTTCACAAGAAAACTGGGCAAGATTCAGGTATTGGTGCTGGGCGTAGATCCTGCATCCAGGAACACATAGGTGTTAACAGCAGCCAGGAGCCTTTTATTGTATAAAATAGTAACATAAAAAATGTGCATGTGTTCTTGCTTAACTTTAGCTTGCCACATGTACGGAAGGCGTGATCCTCACACATGCCACCTGCAAGCATCCATCTTTCATGTTCTCACTGATGAAACTTCACTACGGTGAGCTGCTGAACATGGCTGGATCCCAGTGTGACGCCAGTGGTGGAAAATGATCGGCACTGCACAGAACATAGGGAAAAGGAAAGAACTTTAGGAGAAAGCTCTTCTGCTAACCTACAACTTAGAAACCCTCGTTTTCCATGCTAAACAGAGAAGACAAGTATATTTTGTATATATTTACCTTCTATAGAATCAAAAATTCTTCAGAAAAATCCTTCAGCGAAGAAATTAGTCTCACGTGGGACCCCCCCCGCACACATACCCCCATTCGAAATGGCACCCCGCAACAAGAGGCCGCTCACCCACCCACTCCAGGCTCTGTGCGCCAATTCCAGGAACCACGAGGGGCACAGTAATAAAGCTGCTTTCAGGATGGCAGGAGGAAGGAATTAAAGCGACTTTTATTTTGGCCAGAGTCATGTTTTGCACATCCAGGATTCAGGATAGAGAATTATCCGGCATCAACATAATTTGACACTATCAGGAGGGTAGTACAGACCCTAAGCAGAGGCTGAGCTAAGAGTCTTGTGTAACGTATTGCTGCCTTAAGTTAGACACTATTTGGGCTGAAACTTTGTGTCAAAACAGGTAATGTCGTTTTTGAATAAACAAATTCCTTCTTAAAACACAAAAGTCATCAAACAAATTCTCATAAAAAGGGAAAGATTACTATGTCTTGCCACTGCACCCAGACAACTGGCTATTTCTAGCTTTTGTATGCATAAACAGTATCTGTACATGCAAAGGTTTGGATATGGAACTGTAGGAACTTCCTTTGGAAACTTTGCTGAATGTTAACATAAATGTTAATGGTTTTTTCAGGGTTTTTTAGACAATATAAACATTTCTTTTGTAGTTTTGAGGACATCAGGTATTATTTGCATGATTTTATATCAGATTAGTATTTTCAAAGACAGAACCCAATCAAAAGAAATCCTGATTGTAAGTTAAATCTAAATATAAAAAGACACAAACACAACTAGGAAAAAAAATCCCAGACTGCAGGACAGAATTTTTCTGCAATCTAAGCCTCTTTTTCTAAACTGTTCTTTAGCAAAATTAGGTTCATTTTTCTTTTGTTTGAACAGATACTTCTTTTTTCTTTCTTGTGAAATCTAAGTCGTTAAGTTATAGTCTTCTTATTCAGCAGGTCTCTTTGTTGAGCTCTAGGAGCAGTATTCCCACCTCGTGGCTTACTTTTATCTTTAATATTGACAGAGGTAAAACCAGGGAGGGAAAACTTTCTTAGCTACAGTGCTAATATTTAGCACAAAATTCACTCAGTAGCTTTCGCTTGGGCTGCCGAGCAAGCAATAAACCCCTTAAACGGCTCAGGGACCACTGGGGTCAGCACTGTGAAAAATTCATGAAGCAGAGCCTGCAAAGGCTGCTACCTTGATATTGCTTTCAACACCTGGAGTTTTCTACCTGCACCTGGCAAAGCCTCTTTTGTAATCCTTGACATTGATCCATCCTCAAGAGCACGACTGTGGGTGAAAAGTTTGAGCTGGAGGTTAAAGCCAGAGCCAAAAATCACTGCCACCCGCTCCGAGGTGGCTGGGCTGGTGTTTTCTGCCTGTTTGACTCAGCAGAGGGGCCTGCTGCCGTGTGGTTGGGGAAGCAGAGCTGCTCTCCCCATTGCAGCTCACAGACAGAGAAGGAAGGAGAGGGGGAACAGACGGGGAGATGAAAAACCGAATAACAATGAGGCTTCACAGAGCCCTGCTAATAAAAGACCAAGAGCACCCTCTGATATAGACATGGGTTCTGCCAATATATGCAGCACAAACTCATTTCTTTCCCAATTTCCTACCTCCCTCCACTTATTTTTTTGCTTACAGGACTTGCCAGGACCCCTTACTGTGCTTCATTTTCATTACTCTCTCCAGTCTAGTTGCTTTAGTACCAAGAAGATTTCTCTACTTTTTTTTTTTTGGTAATATAGTCTGGGGTATTTTTATTCCTTCACGCTTGATAGTAATTTTCTGCAGTCTCCTCTGGCCTTTTACAATGATTAGCAGTTTGCAAGAGGTAATGGGTTTCTCTCTTTTCCTTCTCCTTCTCTCTCTTTCCCTCTCTGCTCCTTTTTCTGGCACGGTCTTTCACTTATTCAAAATAAACAGACAACTGCATAATTAAGAACCTTAATGCCAACAAGAAAATATAAATGAGCCTTCTAAATACTAAGGAAAGAGAGGGAGAGCTTCATAAGTATTGCTACATTTTCTTTCAACTCATGGGGTTGGGATTTTTTTTCTCCCCCACTTAATTTCTGTTTAGGAACAAAAGATTTTTGTGTTTGCAAGAAAGAGGAGACGAGTGATTTTAGAATCACATTTTCTCTTCTCTAGAGGTTGGCATTTTACTGAAAATGAAAAAAAAAAAAGGGTTCCATCTTACAAACAAAAGCAACTTGAAAAATAAAACATAAAAAATAATAATTATTATTTTTCCAAAGCATGACTTAAATACCCAGAGGTCAGTAGAAAATGACTAGCACTCATTTGAATGTGTCCTTTTCATTTTTCTAAAGTCTTCATTTAAGCTGTGGATAAAAAACCCACATTTGTCCTCGTTTCACACAAAATATCTTGACTCTTTCAAAAAAACTGCAGAAGCCTTTTAAATCTATCAATTTTCATGAAGCATATTTATCAAGGTTTGTTGGCCATATGCAAAGCTACAGTCATCATCATTTTTCATTACACCGGTACTCAGAGAGAGTAGCCAAGGTCATCTTCCCTGAGCTGGATGGATGGCACCGAAGCAGGCTGCAGTGCGAACAGGCTGGGGAGGTGAGAAGGGGAGTTCGAGAAAGACACTGTGGGGTTACCTGCTGCAGCAAGTGCACTGGTGGAGACCTTCTGGAGCTGCAAACAGATATCTGCAGGGCTCAGTACAATGCCACTCTCGTCACCCATTATAAAATGGTGACAACAGGTGTGAAAATCTCAACCAAGGTGTCCTGCACTAGCAATTTGCTGTTCTCATGGCCATGATGAACCTTGGGAACATCTCCAAGAGATCTGCTGGCCGCATTCAGATCTCTCCATTTCCTTTTGGAGGACAGAATATAAGAATAGACAGAAAAAAAAAAAAGAAAAATCTGGAGATTGATTGTTCTCACTTAAATTCCTCCTTAATTTGACCTGAGAGGAACAAATAACCTCATCAGGGTAGGTGGGCTCCAAGTGCCCACCAAGCCACTCTATCACTCTCCTCCTCAGCAGGACAGGGTGGGAGAAAGTAATATGGAAAAAAACTTCATGAGTCAAGATAAAGGCCGTTTAATGAAGCAAAAGCAAAGGCCATGCACAGAAGGAAAGGAAAACAAAAGATTCATTCTCTACTTCCCATCAACAGGCGACGTCCAGCCACTTCCCAGGAAGTAGGGCTTCAGTATGCATGGCGGTTGCTCTGGAAGACAAACATCGCAATTACAAATGACACCCTGTCCCCCTTGTCCTTTCTCTTAGCTTTTATTGTTGAGCAGATGTCATATGGTATGGAATATCCCTTTGGTCTCTTTGGGTCAGCTGTCCTGGCTATGTCGTCTCCCAAGGTCTTGCCCACCCACAGCCTGCTGGCCAGCGAGGAATGTTGGAGAGACAGCCTTGATGCTGTGCAAGCACTGCTCAGCAGTGTCCAAAACACTTGACTGTTACCAACACCTTTCCAGCTACCAATACAAAGCACAGCACTATGAGGGCTGCTATGGGGAAAATTAATTCCATCTCAACCAGACGCAATACACTCATCTCTGGAAAGGAGTTCTGAGAAGCTACTCTCAGATATCTCCTCAGCCTTGGAAGTACCTGGAAGTTACTGATTTCTCCATTTTGACTACTGAGCTCCCAATGCCACTTCAGAGCCTAGGCTGGCCTGGTACATTTGGATTTGTCATTAATTCACTTAGACATTTCAATTCAGAAGCCCATCTTGATGGGCATACTTCTGCTACCCTCCACCTTTGTGAAATGATTTCTTAAGTACAGCATTCACACAGGAAGCTGGAAACCCTTTTGAGGCTGCTCTCAGCCTGAGGGGACTTGAAGTGATTGCTCCCATATCCCAAGAGGCAGGTAACCCTGAGCTGGGATCAAACGGCTTCCATTTCTTGCGACGCCTGATCTTTATGGGACAAGTGAGAGACAGAGACTAAGAAAAGCAGTGCCTGACTCTGTGGTCTAGCTAACAGTAGAGCCTCTGGTTTGAAGGGATGCCTGGTTTCTGATCCCAGGTGAAGAATTTGCTTATGCATTTTTCCATTGGACAGTCACTGAAAAAAGTACCAAACAGCTGAGGAGCTCACAGCAAGACTGAGTCCCACTCACCCCACTTCCATTCGGGTGCAGAGATCCAAGAAAAATGAGCTTTATTTTGTGAGGGGAAAAAAATCTTTTTTTCTCAATAACCTAATATTTCCTCAAAATTTATTTTCAGTAAATTGTACTGATGTCACATTGTGTCTGATATTGCAATCTTTCCCTTTTTCTTGTTGAGAAAACAGTATTTGAAAAAATCCTGCAATCCTTTTGGAATAGTGTACAAAAGTACTTCACCTTTTACCTGAGGCTCAGCCAAGGACAGCTAGAGAAGGTTCTCTGTCCCACTGCTCCTCAAACAGCCCGAGCGACCCGGAAGACGCGTTGAAGTCCTGTATGAGAGCCATGCTTGGTGATGGCTCACGGCTTAGCCCAGGTCCAAGTGCCAACAGGCGGCCTGGATTCAGCCAGCCCATTGTAGGAACAAATGTTTAGCTCTCTGGACACAAGTCATGCTCTGGCTTCAGGACCAGGAAACAATCCCTGATCTATTTTATTTAGTAGTAAAAATGTAGCCAGGGAGACCATTGTCCTAAGACAACCTAGTTAGCCTCAGCATACTTTATTATTAATTATTATTATTAACTGCCACTTGCCTTAATAGAAGATCAACTTTGACAGGAGTTTTTGCAATAACAAAGTACGTGGAATTTGACCCAACAGGAACATTAACGTGGAAGCTCGTGCACAAGCTGCTTTTGTTTTACAGAGCACCCAGCCAGTGCAGCTCCACTACTCCTTACTCCACTGTTTATTTCTCCCTCAGTTCAATCTCATCCGCTACATTTTCCAGTTGTCATACTGAAGTATTTTGGCAGAATTCACATGTCTATCAAAGTTTGGCCTGGCTCATGTCACTTTACCACACTTACATGCCTGTATATGCTCTAGCATTACAATAACAGAAACTTAACACACCATAAATAAATCCTATTGTTTCTACCAATGTACAAGCCTATTATCATTAGCCTTAACTTCCCAGAGGGTGAACGTGTTCTGACTTATACAGCACGATTTTTCCATTCTCCTGCTGATTTCTCTCAATATTTTATTTTAAACTGTTTGCAGCTGAATATAGGCCAAACTCGGCTACTTCAGCTGCTCACACAGAAACAGTCTACTCAGTCCCAGCTGTGAGCCCGGTCAGTCAAACTGCAATGGAAAAGGAAAGTGGTCGTGTATTTTTTCAGTAAGAGTCCCCCAGATGGAAAGGAGCCCGATTCCCCCTTGCTGTGCTGCTGCTCAGGGGGCACGGTCTCTTCTGCAGGGAGCCTGCCTGGCTCCAGCTGAGCCCGGGCAGGGAGATATAGCCTTAGGGGAGAGCTGGTGCCTGGCCCAGCTGACAACAAAAGGCAGATACAAGGATTGTGTTGGTAGAAAGTCCCCATTTGGATGGCCTGATCTGTCAGATCGAGTGAAAGACTGAACTAGGCTGTGTCACTAAGTCACTTGTCCAAATGGCTGATTTCATTGACTGCCATAATCCCACGCTTTCTAGTTTTTATGGTGTTACACCTTTGCTTTAGATTTGTACCATGCTATAGTATAATCTATTGATTAGACCTCTATTTCTCAAGAATCTTCTTCCCATGTTGGTATTTTGGAGCATGATTAAATAATTTCTTTTAGTTTGTTCTTACTTTTTTGTACCAAGGCAACAGGTTGCATTTCCGTAAGTATACCATCGGGGATTAGGTTATCTGTCTTCCTGCATTTTTTTCACTGGATGAATATGGAATAGTATATAAAATACCCCGTTCTAGGTCTCACTAGAGTGATCTAGAGGAAAAATAACTTTGTTTTCACTTTTTAGTATTCCCTGCTTTGGTTTCTAAGGGTCGAATTGGCTCTTGTACCTCCCACGTCATACACGGACACCCTGTTCAATTGGTTCTTTTTTGAAGACCTTCTCAGAGGCATTGCTTTCAGAGGTATTAATTAATTTCAAATTTGGTAATTCATAAACAACTCTAGCAACGATTGGGTGCATTTATGTTCTGGAGTGAACTGAAGCAGCGATGAACTAAGATTTTCATGCTGCCTGGTTTTGTGTTATCAACATGATATAAAATAATGTTAAAAAAAGTTCGTTTTGTTAAGTGCTAAGTACTCCAATATCTTCGCACATGAAAATATGGAAAAGGAGAAGAAATAACACTGTCATTTAAAGAACTTTCAGTTAGGAGTTTAGCACCTTGAAGAAAATAAAAGGCATTTTCTTTTGAAGCATTTCCTGCCAAGCATGAGTAAAATAGCAGGTCAGCATTCAGACTCTGGCTCATGGGTACTCATTAAAACAAATAAACAATGAAATGGTAAAGAAAGCATTACACAGCTTAAAGCCTGGTCTAGTATCAGATGAATAATAAATACATTAGTGTTGGCTGAGCAATGGCGAAATACATTTCTCTGTATTGGGAGATAACGAGCTCGCTCAAGGACCCTTGTGTATGCGAAGGGATTTTGAAGAAACACATGGCAATATAATGGAGAATTTGTTATTGTTAATCCTAGGGCTTTGAATTTCCATCATCCAGCTTTCTTTTTCCTCTCGATTGTCCCAGCATACCCCGTGTTGCAGTGAATACATATAAGTAAGCCTAATACAGGTGACAGAGGGAAATACAGAAAACACCGTGCCTGGAGAGAGGTGTTACAGCCAGCTAAAACAATCACCCAGTTGACCTGCTACAACACAATGTGTTTAGGAGCAGTGAGATAATTTAGTAACAATTATCCCTTTTTTTTTTTTAAAGCCTTTTTTTGAAGCTAAACCTTAGCCAACATATTTTAAACCTTACGGATGCCAAGTGACAAAATGTCTTCAGTCTTTTAGCACACACTCTTAGTAATCATAACAACATTTTTGTATTATTATAGGCAGTATTGGCAGTGTGTTCAATTGTGCATGGAATAAATAGCTCACATTAGCAGTTTGCCTTAAAATTCATGCGATGGTAGCAGCCAGCTTAATTAAGCGCATCTTTCTGGGAAATCAGTACTAATAGTAATAAATGAACCTGCTGCTGACCTGCAGCAACAAGAAGCTGTTCAGGACATTTCTGAGTTCGAAACTATGAAACACTTACAGCTGCGTGGATCATAACTACTCCGTAATGCTGCCATTGGGAAAGCAAGCCAATATGCCAATATTCATCTTAGCTTTATGATTGTCCCTTTCTTCCTTACTGGCCACATAACGTTTGTGGGGGCTTTTTTTCCTGCAGAATGAAGCCTTGGCCAATTTGTATTTCTCGTGATCTTCCACTGTTTTCCACTGTTGGGATTTTCAATACAGTGCTTCACCAGATGAGGGGCTGCCTCATGTGATTAGGTATCTGAATTCTACCACTAAAAACTGTTTAAGAATAGTTTAGATTTTATGGCCAGTTAACCAGAAGCAAGAAGCTTCCATTTGGTTCCACAAAACTAAGCGTGTCTATTCAGATCATACAAACCTAAAGCATATCTGAGGGCAGGGGGAGTAAATACCTTCTGCAAGAGAATTGTCTTCAATTTTGCAAAAATTGCTTTTCAATTAGAAAACAAAACAAAGAAGCTTTTCATTGGAAATTTCCCAACTAGCTCTGGCATTGACAGATTGTGACTTCTGAGAAAAAGCCAAAAACAAACACAAAGACATAGGGCTTGGAAAACTTGCCTTGCAAGGAAAAATTGAAAAGCTGAGGGCAAACATTTGACAAAGATGGAAAGACAAATAGACATTTAAACATATTTGAACTGCATAAACATCAAGTACGAAGAGAATTTCTGTAGTTAGACATGTGCTGTCACAGAATAGATTAAGGAGACTTACAATCATGGCATGGCCTCACAAGAGAGGGAGGCAGGGAGGCAGAGTAGACTTTTATGGGTGACATCTATTTTTCTAATAGTAGTAGAAAATGGAAAAGGCTGGAAGTGTACTACCTTAGTGTTTGAGACTTAGAGAAGGAAGTAGAAAACAAAATAAACAAGTGGAAATACTAAACAATATAGTTGGTATTATGTAGGAAATATAGCAAGAACTACAGAATATCCTACGTCCACATCGGCAAGGAAACATGCTGAACAACCTAACACGGCGTCTTCTGATTCTTCAGTTCTATAACTGTCCAGAGATCAGAGTATAACGAACCTGAATACCATGCACGGAACACCATACACACAGAGAAGGCCTTGTTGGCAGGCAGTGAGTTATTATTGGAGATAATTATTTAAATAAAAAACACTTCGTTCTTCAAACGAAGTCCTAAGAAAAGACACAGGCAATAGCTAAACCAAGCAACCGTAAGCAAGAAAAGGAATGGGGGAGAAAACAGTGTTTCATGCTATGACCAGTCTGCTTCAGCAGCTTGAAGTCTTCCGAAAGGCTCAGTCAGAAACAAAATCTACAGCAAAGAGAAGAGACATGGAGGGAAACCTTGCATCTCACCTAAGCCAAGCAAAGGAAGAACACAGAGACAAGTAAAAGTACCTTGCGCTCAAAGCCTCTGAGATGATGGCTGGCTATGGAAGACATCATCAGTAATAAGGGATAAACAGTAACAACTTCTATTTCCAAGAAAAAAAAAGAATTATACATTTAGCAATATTAAGGAAATAACTAAGAATTCCAACTATTAGAAGGAATATTTCAGAGGAGGTGCTCTGTTTCCTACTTTCTTGAATTAAGATACCTTTTTTCTTCATCACAGGGTCAAAAGTTTAGCAAAGCTGTCTGTGCAAAGCTTGCCTGAAATCTTAAGTGGAAAAAAATCTAGAAACCACAAATAATAATGAACCATAAAATGCAGGACTGATACCACTGTATGCATTTGCCCTAGATGGCCAGCAGCCAAATTTTGACTGAGTTAAGACAAAGTCACTGGCTAAAGAAAAGTCTTTAAATATGTACATAAAACCGTACAGGATCCAGAAGACTCTGAATCAGGAACCAGAAGTTAGAACACTTCCAGTAGCCCAAAGAACAGTTCTAGGACTTTCTTCAAAATGCTCAGAGCCTATAGATCAGGAAGCAAGCAAGGAATCCAACAAGAGGTAAAGGAAGAGATGGAGCAAAAGATGCTGATGTTCAGCTGTGTCTTCTCCAGGGCTGCTGAGCTATGCTGGGTGCTTTGCTGCTGATCTGGTGAAGTAGCAAAGCTTCCCCATAACTGTGCCGTGGAGATAAAGCAGAAAATAGATATTTCCATGCATTTATCAAGTTAGCTTTGCTTCAGATTAGGTCTCTGAGTGTTATTGTTACAGGGCCAGACCACAATACTCTCACAATCTATACATAATCTGGCTGCCCAGAGTTAAGAAAAAACAGATCTGGATTTCATTTTTGTCGGTCTTGAGAGAGCGTCGAAAGTTTAAAAAGCAAGATAAAACTAGCTAAACCCTCTTCACCTCCATATCCACCCCAGGGACCTGCGGAAAGCGGGGGATTCTTGGGGAATTACACCAATAATCTGCTCTGCTCCATTTCAGGGGTCCTTATCCAAGCCCTGGGGCCAGCAGCACAAACACCGCCTTGTTCTCAGCAGCAGTGGCTGAATTGTCCTGCCATGTGGTGACACTGGTTCAGGGGAAAATAAAGAGGAGGGGGAAGGGGAGAAGCCCTGCCGTTTCCATCAGTCAGGCAGACAGCAAATTGAGGAAGGAGCAGAAGTTGTTTAGGACTGTCTAGCAAGTGACAACTGTTTGACTGGCAGAAAGCCACGATGAGCATGCTGTGCCTTGAAAATAGGTGTCTATCTGCAGCCTGGAATATATTCAAATCAGGTTGCATAAAAAGCTGTTCCAGCTACTTACAAGCTACTTACAGTAATTAAAAACAGAGAGCTGCCTTTGTCTCTCAGAACCTGCACAGAATAAAAAACAAGCAGAACAAAACAAAACCAAAAAAAAAAAGCAATTCCCGAGGTCAGTTCTAAGGTATTATCATCCTTTTCTGCATATAAAGTATAAGTTTACATACACAGGACAGTACAAAGTCACTTCTCCACAGCTCTTGATGAGATACGCTGCAGGAGGTAAGGGTCCTTCCAAATATAGGAGTACTTAGTCTTCGTAATTTGGGTTGTAAAATACATGCAGGAACAGATCAGCCAAGTTGCAAGCAGGCAGAGTCAGGAGTGGACAGGCAAACTATTATGCTCGAGCCTCCTGCTCATCTTTTCTTTTCCCTCAGATTTGGTTATGTTGGCCAAAAATATCATACACGCAGAGATCCAGTGTCTGTGTGCTGCTGGGGCACTTTAGCAGCATGGGGCCCAAACACACAAGCACAAGGAACTGGCAATAACTGGATGCTGCCTGCCACAACCCGTCACACTACCTCTGAATGTATCCAAAGCGTGGAAGTTGCCTCAGTCTACCCTGGTGCTCTGCAAAGGTGTGCACCTGTGGAAGGACATAAATGAATTTAATGAAGAGTTTTCTGCCCCAGTCTGCTCTGATTGCAAATATGCACCTTATATGTACGTTAAGAGTGCAAAGGAGCCCCATTCCTTCCGCAGAGAAAGCGCTCGGCCTCAGATCTCTAAAACAGCAGGGCTCTCTCCTGGCTACCATTGCTATGCTTTACTTCTAGACCACACCAAAAAAGAGTGGAAGAGAGACTAAATGTATAGTTAGGTAACAGAATATTAACTTTAAGACAATTTGGAAACATGTAAAGAACAGTACAATAGATCACAGAATATTAATATACACAATATACAGTATATCAACACTATATACACATATATCAGTACAACATATTGAATAACACTAATAGAATGCTTACAGTAAGAACTCCACCAGCTTATTCAATTAAATTAGCTCACTAAGACTTTTTCACTGCCAGTAACCTGTGCATAGAAATTGCTATGGTCTACTCAACAATAAATGAATCTTCCATGTTTGACAGAGAGCATCGTATGACAGGCGTTTGGTGATTTCTTCACGGTTCTCAGTGTTGCAGGGGTTACCAAACCCAGTAGCCCAATTGAGACAAGGCTGCCACAGCTACATGCCCGTAGGTCCAGCCAGCATCAAGGGTGAGCACGTATTCCCAACAGGTGCACAGGCGAATACCCATATACAACATACACATGCGCACGGCCGGGCATGCAGACCAGCAGACATGCTCAGCGCTCATGCAAGCACATGCAGCACCGACAGCGCTTTCCTGTTCCCCTCTGGCTGGCCAGGCTATTCCCATACCCTTTCTTTTTGATCCCTCCCTTTCCTCACCTGTGGTGCCTCCCCTAAGAATCCCACAGTACCTCTCATGTAATCCCAAAAGGCTCTTCCCTGCACCCCATAGCGAGCCCCATTCCCTTAGGGCAGCCTGTGGAGTGCTCCCTGTTCACATACTCATCTTCGCCATGGGGCTGAAAGCTCCCCTGGCACAGCCCTAGAAGCAGCTGGGGCAGGGCGTTATCCAGGTTCCCCCTCCTGCCTCTGTGCCTCTGTGTGTGGCTGGAGACAATCCTTTCATCACATAACCTACGACTCCTGTTCCAACTAGAACATCCTTCTTAATCAGCCTACACAAAACCAAATTAAACTAAACCCAGCCCACCTCTGATTTCTTCCTGGAAACACTAATAAATACATTTAATAGATAAAATTAAAACAAGAAAAACAACTGATTTACCATTTTTCAGTTCCATCTATTAATAAACAGCAGTGGGTTAACTTAATATTCAGGTAAGGTGGCTATCCATTCTTTGTAACTTCAGTTAAAATTCCTCCCAGCAAAATAGTCTTGACTGGAAAACGGGCTTAATCACATTGGCAACTTTTTGCAATTAAGATAAAAAAGTTTTCTCTTGCTTTCACACCTCTTTCCCCTGGTCTTTTCTCACTCCTCAGTTTGTCCAGGAAGGCAGCCTTCCATTCATTGACTTCTAAATCTTTCTTTCAGTGTATTAGAAAAAGAATTCCTCTATTTCCACTGTTTTATTCCAGGGAATATTTTGTTCTATAAAATTTCAGTCATTTTATTCCATAAAATAACACTACCTTATTCTAGTGGATTAAAATATAGCAATTTACCCCACTGAAAACTTTTTAGGGGAAACTTGGGAATATTTTATTAAGTATTTTTCACCTAATGTGTCATATACTTTTTAAATATTCATACTTTACTGTAGTGTTTGCAAACACATGCACCATTTCCAAGTGGCTCTATTTGTTTGCAACATATTCAAAGATGGTCAAAGGAATCTACAATTTCAAGGCAGTTTTTATTCCAAATACTTTTTAAAGGATGTTGGAAATTTCATAATAGAAATACATTTTTAAATTTGATTAGAAAAATACCCTCTCAAATGCACAGCATTTTACTAATATTCTGCTAGATTGTGCATTGTATATCCACAAATAGTGTCATTTATTTTGAATGGCTTTTTAAATAGTTACAACTTGTCATCAGCCAGCCAAATTACCTTTATTTAATGATAAAGGCTACTCATTTTATTAAATATGTTTTCAGAGCATGTCTACACCATCTATGAAAAAGAACAATTTTTGTAATATAGTATACAGTCTGTGTTTGCAGTAATCTGTGATGCTTGATAATATAACTGTCATGTCCTGTAAATGCATTGTAAATTATTTATAAGACATTTAAGTCACCGTACAATACTAACAGCAGGTTTTAAACGTGTCATTGACTTCTCAGAACTTTCATACAAAATCCGTAAGATTTGTTACCACCAAGGAAATCGGAACTAAACACTTACAATGGCATGAGGTATGTATAAGAAGGAAACAGAGACTGTAAGAGGCCAGACAGGCTGCACAGCAAATTATATAGTCTGAAATACTCAGACAATCATTATTGCTGAAAAGGAACACCTTATCTTCTATGTTCATTCAGCTTATGCGGTCGTCTCACAAGGGTTGTTGTGCTATAAGGTGTACATAGCACGAGGTTATACAAACCTCATTTCACTCACACAACGAGAAGCGCTGCATACACCACTGCAAGGATAGCAAGAAATAATTCAGATCCCCTAGAGAAATTAAAAAATGTACGCTGGGAAATGATCAGCTGATCTCTTAGAAGACAAATAATCCAAAATATAGAAGCACAGAGCAGAATCATGGAGAAGAGCAAATGGAGCATGAATTCGCAGTACCCCAAACTCAGAGGAGGGGCCAGCACAGTTTAGGTCTCCAGATACAGGACATGATGTCGTGATCTTGATGAAGATCAATCTGCTGCAATACGCTGAGTGTGAAGCAATT
This sequence comes from Steatornis caripensis, assembly GCA_013398225.1. Taxonomy (NCBI): domain Eukaryota; kingdom Metazoa; phylum Chordata; class Aves; order Caprimulgiformes; family Steatornithidae; genus Steatornis; species Steatornis caripensis. Next base: position 109,439 of record VZSC01002833.1, read on the forward strand.
CTCTAGCAGAAATACATCAACTGACATATCGGAAAGAATTCTGATAAAGGCAAGAAAAAAAATTCGAGTAATTTTATCCACCAATCCAAACTCATCTGCTCTCTCTATCCTGATGACCTATAGACCTCTCTGCTCCAGACTTGTCTCCTCCTTTACAGGCTAAAATCTGGGCCTGTCTCTCTGACATCTCTTCATGGGTGTTTAGCTGTCAGCTAAAGTTCAGAGTGGTTAAAACAGAGCTGCAACTCCTCCTCCCCCACTTGGTTTCTCGATCTCTGCAGCCATCATTATTCTGCTTGTCACTCAGGCTTTCAGCACGGGTAACATCTTCAGAGAGCAGGCCAAGTTGGCAGTTTCCGTCATTTTAAGCCAGCCTAAGCCTGAGCTGCCACAAAAAGCGTAACTCAATTTTCCTGGATTAGATTTAAACTCAATCAGCTCTCCAAATCTGCTGGCAGCATGGCTCCATGAAAACCAATGGAATTGGGAGGTACATGCATTGGGGTGTTCCTTTCCATGACAGTCTGTTTAGCCTCACAGTGATTATTACAGTCTGAGTCCCAGTGCTAACATCTGGATATTTTTCTGCACCGATGCAGCTGCAGAGGTGAAACTCCCCACATGCCACGTCTAGCTCCTGCACTCTCCTTGAAAAATGCCTGACCTTGAACAACGTAGTCTGGCACAGCTGAGCTCTCTCCAGAACGCTACTGCAAACACTGTGCTCCGAAGCTGCTTTCACCACAGCTATCCATCCTTTACACCTTTCATAAGCTCCATTCCTATGTTATATCCAACACGGACTGCTTATTTTCGCTTTCAGATGTTCCTGACTTTACCACGATCCTGCCAATCACGTCAGCCACTGCTCAAACATCCACTGTTTAGCTGACTTAAACTTAACTCTTAACATAATAATCAAAGCAAAAAGCTCCATCTGCTTTTAACTGGAGTTTAGTCCCTGGCCTCTGGATTGATCTTGGTTTTCTCCACCTGAAAGCGTTGATGGAAAACGTAACCCAGGAGTGTCTTCTGTTCCCTGCTTTGCTCATCTGAAGCTCCAGCAGGTAAAACAACTAAAACCACAGCACCTGTCCCTTGCAGGGGGTCCAGCCGCTAGCAAAGGCCGTTCCTCTCCCCTCTGCCTAAGCCTAACACACACACTGACTGTGAGTTAAACCATGTGCCAGTCAGTCTCATACCTATTGAAACCATTCCTCAACGGTGCCCCAGACTTAGACTATTTTCTAAGAACTTGCTGTTTCAAAGTTCTCTGTATGTGTTTATCTGTAGCCAGTCTGTTCGGTGTTTAAATGCATGCCAACCAGACTCGTCAGCAACTTACTTCAGAGAGAAGCAGCTCATGGTTAATGCAACAGTATCACCAGCTGTCACCGTCAACGTGCAGTAAGGTAAAGGCTTTGGACCCAGACTTACAGTACTAAACACCAGAGCTCAGACTGGGGAAGTGAAAGGCATAGCTACTTTCCCTTGCGTTCCTTTCACACCACAGATCTCAAGCCTCATAACATGGTAGGAAACAAGACCTTCATCTTGTCCTGCCTTGGCGTTGCAGCTGGTATGTCTCCGTTCAGGATCCCTGAGAGTTATAAGAACTGCAAGGGCAACAATGTCGGCGGGCAAGACGTCAAAGATTTTAAAAATAAACATAGTGGGTACAATATGAGTAGTGTATAGAGCAAATTTTATCGGCTACTTAGTCATTAGCTATTCCACCACAAGCATAGGAAATATATGTCCACTCTTATTATAGGAAAGCCACTCTCAAAGTGATCTCTTTCCTGCTATAGCAAATATACGTGATAAAATGTCCAAGAATAATCACAAAGAAAGGAAAAGATTTTGAGATAGATACAATGGAAAAAAAAAAAAGACAGGAAGTAAACTTCATACAGAATTATTTGTTAGGAAAAAATATGCATTAACAATACAATGCATCAGCCCACAGAATAATCTCTGGAGGGTATAGATGGAAATCTCATCATTCAAGGTATTTGCATATAGACAGGACAAAGCACACCAGAACATACAGCAAAGCCAGAATAAATCGGCCCTGGCATAAGAATGAATCGTGTGCTCTCATTATAAGAAGAACAGTGATGCAACATTAAAATTGAGACTAAAAAACTGAGCTCGGTTTTCTTATTCAATACTCAGTCTAGACTTAACAGTCCTTCCCCCTTCTAACTTCTAAGATTTTCACTTCTTTTAAATATGTTGTGTAGCAAGAGTACTTGAAACACCATGAAATAAAGATGGTGGAAAGTGGATCTAAAAAAAAGGGAAAAATAGGAATGACTCCACAATGTTGCAGGTTCAAATGAAGGCTTGCACTTAGTATCATCTCCAGAAACTGCAGTTACTCTCTCTGCATATTTTACTGGCTCACTTCAGCACCCACCAGGCTCTATGCCATTCTTCCTGGTAGCATTCACTTCGACTTTCTGCAAAACCCAGTTCCCACTAGGAATACTCACTAAGGTGTCCCATGCAACACATGGGGCCAGTAGCACTTTGCATGTTCACTTAATACACCTAGTTGTGCTGCAGAGGGTTAACCTTATCCCCCTGTCTTGTCGCAAGTGCTCTGTGCCTGCCAGGAGCACAAAGCAGCTGGCTCAGCTGGAGAACACCTTGCCTTGCACATGCGTGACTCCCAGCAACAAAAAATCTTTTATTACTTCTATTGCAAGAGGCATAACCAAGAGGAAGGAACAGTAGCCCAAGAGAGTCCACACCTTGGTAATACTACACCTGTCTCCAGGATATGAACCTCCTGGAAGCATAGGTAATGAGGCATAAATGGGAGCTCCGAGGTTACTGTAAGGAGGAGGCCAGAGACCAGTATGGTTCCCAGATGGCCCTGGGAAGAGAGAGCTATAAAAGCAGTATAAAGCTAACTCTTCTGCTCCACGGTGACATACAGCTGAGCACAGCTCCAGATGGTTTGAAGAGTAAGCATTATATCTTCAGCTTGTATATATTCATTCAGATTTCAGGTTTTAGCAGACAACTTGGATTTATCTGTATATATGATTATGTTTTAAAAAGACTTGATTATGAAAAAATAATTATACATAGCAAACTGTATAAAATCAACTAAAGCGAAGCAAGCTGAAAATTATCCCAAACACTTTTCCCTTGTAGAAATACTTGGCGTGCTCATGGTGGGCAGCACTATGAAGAAGAGTCCATCACCTTGCAAACAGTGAATGAATATTTGATACTTCTACTCACGAAGATCAGAAAATTCACTACACTGGCTGATCCACAGGTCTTCCAAATTACATCCAAAAAAATCATACAAATATTGGAGCAAAATTGAAAGCAGGATTTAAATTGAGCAAGGTTAATTTAAACACTGTGCAAAGGGACGTGTTCCTGTTTGGTGTTGTAAATAAACAGCTGAAAAAGTTAATGTTTTCTTTGCTCACAAGCTTTCATGCCTCAGACTTTTAGGATGGAAATCACTTGCGAAAGATACGGAAAGAGAAATATTTGGGTACATGCCATCCATTTTGCAAGCCTTGATTTCTATGTTATATAAGAAAGAAATACCGCAGGAACAATCCTTGATGTCAAATGATGCAATTTCCTGACACAGGTGTGTGGGGAAAGCCAAGGTTCAGCTCTGAAACTGTGTAGAGTCAGTGCTGTGATGATGTGCTACATGATGAAGTAGCTGTTACTCATCATTACCTCTTACCTGCCACCTAAAATACATTTTGTTAAGCAATTCCTGGATCTGACATTTTATTCCTTAGAACATGAGGACCTGCAATTAAATCCTACTTACCCACATCTGGATCCCAATGTCACAGCTGCAGGGGCACCTTCGACTGGTCAGGGGTGCAGGTGTGAGTGCCATGTAAATGTGGGCAAACTACTCCCAGGCCAGCCCAGCTCTGCAGAAAGCCCGGCAGCTTTGGTGCAGCGTGGCACCAGAACAGATGAATACTGCTCTAATATTGGCTATGCCAACGCAGAGCCAGCGCTGGTGTCACCGCATTGCATCCCCAAAGCAGAGGGAATAGCAAAGAGATGTTCCAGGTGTGCACCTGGATGTAAATCCAGCTGGGCACGTGGGATCCAGGCCGGTACCACCAGGAGCACTGTCTGTGTACCCTAGCACACAGCACGTCCACTCAACCTGTTCGCTTTGCCGCTGTGCCCAGCTGGGGCAAGCTCCATGCCTTTGCATTGTGCCAAATCAAACAAGATGCTCCCCCAGAAGCTGGGGCTTGCTGCAGACACACCTGAGGGACTCTACACTAAATTCCTCAGTGAAACCCAGCGGCATGCAAGTGATCAATGCTTCGCTCCTGCCAGGCAATCTCAGATCCCCATTGCCTCAGCAAACAGAGCCCTCTCTCTTCTGTAGACATGCACATAGACACTAGGCATTAAAATTAATGTAAATATTAGTTTAGAAGCCACAGTTTACAAGTGACAAGTATTGATCTTATCTGCAGCAATACAAAACCACTGATTGATGAGTAGCACAACACACACCAGTGCCTGCAGATTACAGGCATGGCATTTCTGACTGTTAGAGTCATGTCCTCCATCGCGGACTACCAAAGATAATTTTTTAACTAATACAGGGAAATAATTCAATATCAAATAATAAAAAACCTCATGTGCCAAACTTTTACAAAGCAACTTTTCAAAGTTGCCTTCTTTTTTCAAAGCTTGTTCTGTTTTCTGCTGCCCTACCTTATTTTTGCAAGCGGTTTGTCCATATAAACAGAAATCATCCTGAAAATTGGACTAGAAGTTTTCTAATCCTAAATCCTTTCCAAGGACAAATGGGCTATTTCATGTTAGTTTAAATTAATTACTGTATACACATTATGTGAACCAAATTGCTTTAGAAAAGGAAGGGGAGGAAGTCTGCACTAGATTATGCCAGATTAATTTCAGTGTAACTCTTTCAGTTTCACTAAGAAAAATTTACACTACTATTACTAGGAGCAAAATATGCCACAATGTCTGGCAGCTAATGGAAACTCGGCAGCTCTGGCAGATGCAGTGCCCAGATTTCAGCTTTCTTTGTATAATCTTGTAGTTTTTTTCCCATTGATTAAAAGAAGTACAGAGAGAATCCATCAATTTTCACCTCACTTTGTTTACCTTTAGGTATTATTACTTACTTCGAATGAAGTCCTTCCAAAGTCTCTTAAAGAAATACGGGGATTATAAGAGATAATTTATTTTCAAGATTTTTTTCTTTCTTCAAACTAGATGTTGAGCTAGTTTTCAGTCCAATCACTCAGAAGAAATTTAAAACTATCTATGTACTTTAGTGTCTTCTTAAAAAGAGGTCAAGTGGTTTTGCCGCTTATTTTCTCAATGAAAATCATTATTTATGTTAACAAAAGCTGATGGATTGTTCTGGAAATGAAGGTAAGTTATCCAATACGACATGAACATATAAACGTGGTTAGTTGAATGCCACTGACAACGTAATGGTAAGAGAAACACGCAAAATGAATGACAAAAAAAAAAAGAAAATGTTGAGCAAACCTTCCATCAGCAGTCTACTAACTGTTTTAGACTGTAAACCAATGTACTAGGCAAGCAGTAAGAACTCATCCTTGAAGGAACAGGAGCAGGTCAGGAAGAAGTTAAGAACCTCCAAGCAAGAAGCCCGAGGAAAGCTTCTACAAGATTAGGAGGCCTTGTCAGGCAAAAGCATTTTGGGGAAAAACATCTCACTGCACACTTTATGAGATGCGATTTGGATTGCTAAATAAGAATGTGATTTGGCTATAGAGATCAAAACAGCTTTTCGTTCCATCTTCCCCTGAGAAGAAATTTTGTTAAATAGCATTAAGGAAAAACAACAACAACAACAACAACAACAACAACATACACAACAAAAAAACCCAAAACAACAAAAACCCCACCAAACCAAACCGAAAACTGCACAAGTCATGACAATCAATAGGAAGAACAGGTTATAAAGGGAACGAAAATCTTTTAAACCAGGCAGAGAAATCATTGTGCTGGGAGTCACAGAGACTATTTATGTTTGCTTCAGTCACAGCTCACATTTTATTATTGTTGACCCCAACACACTGAAAGTGTTCAGCTTTGGGACTTAAAAATATTAGAGAATATGACTGGCATATAAACCTGCTTTAGCAGGGGGGTTGGACTAGATGATCTCCAGAGTTCCCTTCCAACCCCTACCATTCCGTGATTCTGTGATTCTGTGGCAGAGAACTGGGAGAGAGGAAAACCAGGGTCTGTGGAACTTAAAACAAAAAACCCCACCTAGAATTGTTGCATTCATTAGATGTATTTACTTAGCTGATTTATAGGAAGATGCAGGGAAGAGGGAAAACAGTTGCACCAAGCCTGGGACTGACCACGATTAATGAGTTGTGACCAAGACAGACACGAGCAGTTTCACAGCAAACAGATTTCCATTGTTCATTAGAAGTTAGAAAATGCTGCTGCTCAGAAAAATACCAGCTGTATCCAAGAAACTGTCAGCTGCTGTTATCAATATTGCCTCTCAAGTCTTGACCTATTGCCCAGAAGTCCACTGTGTGACCTTGATCTCAATAGATTGTGGTGGTAAAGCAATACCTATAAATAATGCATTAAAAGTGTCCTTCCACATTGGCAGACTCAAATTTGTCAGTCCTTTCCTGTTTCAGGCCACCTTTTATGATGTTCTTCTAATGTACAAAGCATTTTTCTTCAGCTGTTTAAATACGTATTTTAATAGTGACTTGTCTTTTCACCGAGTGCGGTCTGAAAAACAACAGTTGGTGAGTACAGTGGGAGAAAAAAATACAATTTAGGGATATCAGATAAAACGTTGGCAACTTTACTACTTTTTTTTAATAGTGTTTATTGTGAGGGAGCAACTTGCATGCTAATGGCATTCTTCATGTAATCTGATGTTTCAAAGTACTTTACAAAGCAGTTAGTTACATTCACGGGAATACAGAATATTATTATTGGCAATTAGGCATAAGCAGGGATGTGACTTCCTGCTCAACTCAATAACCACCTCTTTATCATCAGGTCATCAAAAACAGGCATGGAAGGTGCCACAAGTGGTCAACCTCTGCTTAAGCGCAGCATCACCAGCCCCCTAACTCAGGTTTCTCATCTACTCAGATGTCCCAGCAACAGACGCTCCACACTCCTCCATGGCACTCTACCTCTTTACTTAACAATCTCCCCTGTCAAAGAGGTTTCCCAAGATCTAACATAAATCAAACTCCTCAAATTATTGAAGTCTGCTTTATTGCGATTGATTTTCTTTAACCATCCTTTCCTAATTGCTGCCTTTCTCTTTTCTCTGTCACATTCTCTTCAAGACTTTCTTATCAGAATCGAATTTGGTAGGTCTCCCCATTAATTCCTTTCTTCCTCATCTATACAAAAAAGTTTATTCCAAGACAATCTGATAAAATTTTGGACAATCCCTACTGCCCAACTGCAGTCCATCCCTGACAGGTAGTTAAAAATCTCTGTTGACAGTCAGATGTTGGATAATTTTGCGAAGTTAAATCGGCATCCATCTGATCCTTCTGGTGTGATGGAAATTCCCTTGGTTTATTACAGATTTACACGAGACACCTACCCACTAAAATATCCACGTTCTCTCCTTTTCTTTCCATGACCTTGAGACTATCAAGAGGATTATTTTTCCTCACATCTTGAACTAGTCTGGTGTAGGCATCCTCTTATTCACACCTCATTTCCTTCTTTTCTGCCAGTCAGTCCTTCCTAAACAGACTCTGCCCTTCTGTTTTAATGTTCAATTTTGTTTGTCTTTACTTAACTGTGATTCTGTACTGAAATTTTAGGGTCCTCCTGTTTTTTTCTGAAGTTGCCTGTGGCTTCCTGTGAGCTTGTGATGCCACCTCCACCTCCAAGCCCCACTTCCATGCCCTCCCTCCTTGAGAGATTAGCAGGTCTTGGGCCAAAGCCACCCCCCTCCTGCTCTGAGTGGCGAACCTCATCCTCATGCTTATTAACACCTCTGGCAGCCCCAGCCAGAGGCCAGGGCAAAGCAGTGTCTTTCAACAGCACAGGCTTGCAAAGATGTCCCTTCACAAGCTGCATCAGCATGG
>VZSC01002833.1:127186-234623 GCA_013398225.1 Steatornis caripensis
AAAAAAAAAAAAAAATCACACCTCATCTCCCAAGCCTTATTTATACAGGCAAAACTGCCAGAAATCATGAGCTGAGTTTTTAAAAACTTCACTCTAATGGCTCACAGAAGGTGTGCAGCATTCAGAAAACCTGCTCCTCATTTGAATGTAATGGGGTTATGCTAAGACCGCCTAAAAACCACCCAAATTTCATTGCTGTTTTAAGACATCAGCGGCACCTGACTGGTAAAACCCAGAAGTTCAAGGATATGAGCAGAAATTAAGCTGTTCAATTCTGACCATAAGGCAGAGTATTCGGAGATCAGACAGTCTGGCACTATATATTTTTTTTTTTTATTGCTGCAGTACAGTAGAAGAATGGATTAGACATTGACATTTCAACATAATTAGCCCCAAAAATAACTTAGGAGAGGCATCATCAAGAAATAAAACTGTTTCTTTTTAGTGCAAGATTCACCACTTCCCTAGCTTCATGGACAATACACCAGCAAAGAGCAAAACTCAGCCTTCACCCAGTTTCTTTGTTCCTACTAAAGGGCAAGACTGAGAAGAAATAGAAAGACACCAACAATGACGATCTATACAGTAAATACTTGAGATGACGTCCTGGGTTAGCTTCAAAATGGAATTTCTGTGTATTTTCTTTGACATTTGACAGCATCTATTCCAGAGCAACACAGAAGCTCCCTGCTATGAAGTATCTGCTTATGAGAAAAACTTATAGAAGAAAGCAAAGAGAAAAGTGTTAAAGAACAAGAAACAAATTATAAGCTTCATGCTGTCTGTTTCCATCAAATTCTTGACTTTCTCTTACGCTCTTCTCATTGACAAATTATTTCTGATGCAAAATCTAGAAAATTGCCATTGAAAACTCCAGTACAAATTGAAATGAAGTCCAAAGACCTAACTTCTCTGACCTTCCATTTCATACACCCCAAACAGAGGTATCTATCCGACTGCTCTGGGTGGTGCAGGACAGTATGCACAGTGGCCATCTGGCCTGGAAGGAGTTTGACACTGGAGCAGAAGCAGCAATGAAGTGTGTTAGCAGTGCTGCTTAGTGCTGTGAATATTAGTCATTAAGCTGAAACTCATTGGATTCATTAGAAACTCGAAATTTACAGTACAGAACAGAACTCTGCGTTCTCTGCCTGTGAGATTAATGAACACTATGAAGTTACACTTGACATCACAGGTTAACTAAAGAAGAACAGCGCAGAGAAAGAAGCAGCTCAGGGGAAAAACAATTAAAGAACAAGAATGCATTCAAAGAATTTAGCCTGATCCACAGGATTTGCAAAACTCCCACTTTTGCAAAGCATCTGACATACACTCGTCCTACTTATACATTCAAACGGTGGGACTTTGATGGTCTTTCAGTCTCAAATGGTCTTTCAGCACACCAGTGAATTTTGCCCATGCACTCAATAACACAGGACCTGCTGAAAACTAGCTTAAACCTCCAAGGGCTAAAAGAGGCCTGCACAGTTTCACTGCAGGCACAGCCGTGAACGCGGGAACTAGGGTCAGTTGTCAGCTCCATCACCGGCATGTAGCATCACCCCAGGGACATCCTCCCTTCTTTTCCATCCTTCCTGATTTAGGATCATCAGGAAGATTGCGTCCTCCCATGTCTAGCACAGTGCAGCTCTGGTATCAAGGGACTGGCGTGATATAAATAACAACAACGGAGGTACATACCATCACTCTGTAAGGCAATCTCCAAATCTCTTGAGGCTAGGATGACTTCTCCTCCCTCAGACAGACACTATACCCTCAATCTGGATCCTATTGCTGTGAAACACACTCTTCCTTCGGGGGAAAAAGAAAATACACCTTCAGCAAACCTAGAGACATCAAACTGTCATTCAGAGGAAGCAGGTGTGTTACAGAATGTCTTGAGACAAATTCCTCCAGCAGAGCTTACCAGAGGCATCCCCAAGTGAGGGACAGCAAAAAAAAAAAAAAAAAAAAAATCTCCCCCATATGTAACCTTTTAAAAGGGCATCCTAGTAGTGAGCAATCATTTGACTTTTGGAGATCCCTGGTTCCCACAGCCAAAATCCTCTGCTTATTCTTCCCAGAGAACTCAGAAATGTAAAAGACCACTTTCATGATAAACAGTAGGGGTAAAAAACTGGTTTTAATTTTTGCCAAAGTCAGGGGTGAAGCTCCCCTCACCTTCTCAAAGTCATTTCTAAATTGCAGATTTATTTTTTTAAGTTTTAGATTTTTCTGAAACTTTTCCTTCTGAAATGTAGGTTTGAAAACATCAACTTTTCTTTGTCAGTGTAATGGCCAGAATTGCCTGTGTACTATATAATACAGACAGTAATTTGTTATTACATAAACTTTAAAATATNTTTAAGTTTGAGATTTTTCTGAAACTTTTCCTTCTGAAATGTAGGTTTGAAAACATCAACTTTTCTTTGTCAGTGTAATGGCCAGAATTGCCTGTGTACTATATAATACAGACAGTAATTTGTTATTACATAAACTTTAAAATATATTTTAAATTATATTTTTATTACAACATATTTTCCCTCCCTAAAGGTTACAGGGTGTGCAGTTTGGAGACAAAACTTCCATTTCAATTTTCATGTTATTGCCATGTTGGTCTCCTGGTCTTATTTTGGCTCTGGATTTAGAAAACCGAAAATTCTTATCTTCCTGCCCATACACCTTGTATGATGCGAGACAGATTCCAGAAACGCTGATGCTGTTTAATGCTACATACCTAGCAGAACTGCAGAACTGAGTTTCTCAGCTCATCTGTCCTCTTTTACCCAGATTAATACACTGAAGTCACAACTACCACAGCCCCCTTCCTGACTACAGATTGTGGCAGATTGAGATGGATTTTCTAGGCTGCCTAACCTATTTCATTGTGACATGAGAAATTTAGACTCAGAGAGGTAGTCCACTGCGTATCCATGGTAAGATTTACACCTCATATGGGTTAGGACATTTAATACTCTTTACCTATGGATTCCTTCAATTAATCCTTCACTCCCTGAGCTTTACAAGTACTTTTGCTCTTATTAATTGTTATTAATTAGCCCTGAAGGAACTTTTCCTTTAATTTCACTTTTATTTCCATTGTAATCACCCCTTGTACAACAGCAGCCTCTTATTTTTTCATGCTTGCTACACATACGTTGGAAAATGGGTTTATCATCTACAGAGTCACACAGACTATCACAATTTATAACAGTGTGTTTAATTCTTTGGAACCAAACTGAGCACTAACTGCCTTGAGCTGTTTGGTGGGAAATTAGATTTGTGCTAAACAGCTTAATGCTCTGGGGAGTGCAAAACAAATTAGATGTGGCAATTTTATGAATTTCAGAACTTCGAAATTGCTATATTTTTACCACTATCACCAAGCTTGGATGTCATTATCTAAGATCTTTTTTTTGTATATATTTTGCCCCAAACTGGATTAAATAAATAAATCAGGGATTACAAAACAACTCTAATTTAAAACACTCTATACTTAAAATATGGAATGAAAGACAGACAGACTATTTGGGAGCAGTTTGATTTAAATCTTACCTTTTAGATAAAACTACATCAGTAAACGTGATGTGCTTTCAAACGGGCAAGCTAAAAGTGAAAACTATATTGAAAACATGGACAAACTGTTCTGTCTTACTCATTTTCCAAACTGCAGTGGAAGGACACATCTCTTAAATCCATTCTTTCCTGTCACTGGTCAGGTCACATCAGAGAAGGGCAGAGAGACAGAGAAAGGATGCTAAAATTATTTAAGACCAACCATTTAAGTGGGCATTCCAGCTGACACCAGACTGATTCTGAGTAATAGCCACTCTTGTATGGACAAGAGTTCTTTATTTAAATTCCCAAGTGCTGTTAATATAATATGATAATGCAAGTCAATTAGCTATTCCAGCAAGACTTGATGTTAACAAATCTTTTATTTCACGAAGTGCCATCTCCATTATGAAATTTCATAAAATACGTTCATTGTGGCAAAAAATATATATTTACAATAGAAGGACAATAGAAATTGTTAATGAGATGATGAACTTCTGGAGTAGTAATTATGTGGCTGAAAGGCTGTGATTGTCACACAGCGCTTCCAGCAGGTCTTTACAAGAGAGATCTGTTTTGCAACGTTTTGTGTTAAATTCACTGCTCATTCTGCTTCTTACCCTTCTCAGAATTGATAATTTTCTTGTCCTTAGCAATGCTGCGGAAAGATAAAACACACAATGGAGGAATCTGAATTTGCAAACTAACTCAGCTTGACTGTTACGGAGATATAGGAACCTATCTCTGTGCTGAAAGTAGCAGTTTTAATATTTTGGTATTGCTGTAGGCTGATGAACAGGAAAGTCAGGCTTGGTCCATCTGTCCAGTTGCCGTTGCCAGATATTGGTCTTCACAGAGCTAAAAAAAAAAAAAAAAAGAGGAAAAAATTACTTCCAAAAATGTGTTAAAACTTAACTTCGTTTTTTGGTAGAATTATTCAAAAAGCTACTCGGTTAGTCAGTTAGGTCTTTTTTAAATGATATACCAATGAGTGAAGTAAAAATCTCTGCAAAGCTTTCACAAAGTCCTCATAGGACTTTCTATATTTTAAAGTCCTTGCCAATGAACATGTTTCCAAATAACTGGAGCTTTTAATAGGATTAACTGTAATCGGGATTCACGTCATAAAGCAGAATGAGAATTGAGCTGGCTGTGACAGGGAACTAGGAAGAACTGGAACAGAAAGACAAAAGTAAGAACAAGCTGGGGTGTCTAATATATCGTGGTTAAACGAATAGATCTGGGCATCCATATAAACCTGAAAATGTAGATAACAATTAGGAAAAAACTTGTCCCAGTACTGTTTCAAAAAAGTAAATATACACTATAAAAATTTGAGTCTGTACAAACCTGGACTTCTAACTCAGTGCTTTCTTGGGAAGAGATTTGAAGAGCCAGATGCAGTCCTCGTACAGGGTGACTAATTGTGGAGGCTAATATACTAAAGCTTTAATAAAGGCTATTGGCAAGTAATTACTTCCATTAGTATTTCTATACTTGCATCATTGTAAATTGTTGTTAAATGATGCCCTTTCCTGTCAGATGCATATCTACTAGGGTAGTAGTTTTCATAAAGCCAATTTTAAATTTTGGGCAGGGTAGACACAGTCTATTGAAAAGCAGAAACATTTAATGAGACCAAGAACAGTACCTGTACTGTGTATGTAGATTGAAATCTTCAACCCATTCAAGTTGTTGAGCGGCTAGGAGTTAAAACAGATTAAATGGATTTCATTCTGCAGGGTATAATGGAAGTAATTTCTTCCCTGCAGCCACTAAGTCTCCAAAGGTTTTCATTAACTTCTCTTTACTGCTGATAAGACCTAGAAGAAACCTTGTCCAGCTGATGATAAAACCAGTTAATCTGTCTTTCTGGTTGTTTATTATTATTGCTTTATTGTTGTTTTTGTTGCAGTTATTATTATTTTAAGCATATGATTATTGCTAGCATATCTATTAGCACGCTATTATTTAATAAATAATGGATAAAATTACATAATCATATTACTAAAACATCATTAGGAAGATGCACAATCCCAAATAAATAAATAAATAAATGTTTAGCGATGTAGCTTGCATTTCAATGTTTGGAAGGGCAAGTGGGAAGAGCAGACGTCTGTACAGCTGCAATGACCACCACTCGATATGAATCATTCCTTTTCGAATTTTTACACTCTGTCTGCGGTTTCAGCACTTTGGTCAACCTCTCTGACATCAGTAACACTGCCCATTAGGCAGCATGCGATCCAGTTAAAAACATCAGGGAAGACCAATTTCCACTAATAACAAAAAAAAACCCAAAACAAAAAAACTGCATAAATCATTGTAAGTGTTCATTTGGGTTATTTTAGTGACATTATGCAAGACTGCAGAGTTGGACATGAGCAAAAATTCATTGTTTCCAATAACAGAAATAATGTTTCATTTCAAAATTTATGTTTTTTAAATCTCTATGCATATTTAACTCTAAGCAGCTTTTAAACAAACATATGTGTTGTACACAATGTTTTCTAGGTAGCTTTACCTCAGGCTTGATTTTACTGCTATCTTTGGACTAGATTTCACTGTTTCCATGGTACTTCAGTAAATCTATCTTTCTAAATAAGAGTTTTAATAAAAGGTCTTTGCCATGGGACTCTTCAAGATGAAGGAGACTACGACAACCATCTTTTTGTCTTATGTTCCTCTGACCCTAGGTCAGTGCAAGGGTACATGGCAGCTCCTGTTGCAACAGTCTCTCAAGTATTGCTAGGGTAGGTCCAGCACAACAACAACAAAAAAAAAAAATCAGAGACTGAGATTTTAGTAGAAACATTTTCAATTTTTTAATCTCTCAGAAGGAATTTCTGTGCCATGTACTATTGTCTTTATACCGTGGGAACCATCTGGATCGCTTTGTTTTCATACCATCTGTATGTGATCATTGAAACGAGCACAGAAGTCCCACAGCCCAAATGCTGTGCACCTCTGGAGTCCTCCCAAAAGAATGAACTAATGCTTTAGCTAAAGAAATGGCTGAGACTTAAGATCACTCCCTGTGGTCCGGTCCTGAAGCTAGGAAAAACACAACTACAAGAATATTAGATATAAGTAAATGTCAGTTATGTATAAAAAATATTCAGATATTGAGGATATTTTCTTAATGGCATTTACAAAGACACATAGCAGGATTTGAGATACTGCTAAGTGCCACTGGATTTCAGTTGGAAAGGAAAGGCCAAGGCATTATCTTCATTAACAAGTGGCACATCCCCATAGGAATAGATTTACAGGCCAAAACCTTTGATGTTGAAGACCTCACATCTGCATTACATGAATTTTGGGGGAAGTTTATATCAAGTTAACTGGTCTTGTGTATTGAAAACCCATTGAAGATCGGCTTCTAGGTGAAGCTCATTGAAAGGTTCAGCCCACACCGTCTGGGGCTGCTCCCTGAGGCAAACTCAAGCAAAGCAAGGTGATGCACCTGCAAGATTCACTTCAAAAGCACAGTCAGGGCAAAGCAAGCAACTCCTAATGTGAACACACCTAACTTGCTCTGGCACTTCCAGTAGCACCTACTTGATCACTCCTCTGTGACCAAAGGAAGATGAATGCCATTATGAATTCATCCCTGAATCTCAGTCTAGCCTTCTTGAACTCAAAGGAAAAGTAAAATTTTAGGTATCTTCTCAGATAAATTCCTAAGTAATGCCAGAGCATGCACATATTATATAGGTCATGGTATGAAATATGAAGAAAACAAGTATTTCATGAACTGCCATGGGGTCAGACCTGAAAGAAACTGTATAAGCACTTGTGTTAAATCATTTCTGTAACAAAAAAAAAGGAATGTACATTACTTCAAGAAATATTTTTTAATAAAAATTACTATTTTCCTCATCAATTACACTTAATGGCTAATTTTGACAATCCTACACATCACAGCCTGAAGCAAACAAAAGCAATGGACGTGGGGGCAGCATGCAAAATGCTTTATCTGGATTTGGGTAATATTCAGAAGGATCTTTTTTCCCTCATTTCCTCAACTATCTTTTTTTCAGAAAAGAGAGGAGAGTAATTTCTAACATACTCAGAAGAAATCTGGCTGTCTTTGCAATCAGGCTAAACTTAAAAACATATGTAAATACCTATGGATAGACAAGAGTGCCTGGAATAAATCATTTAACTCCTGCACATGTGAGGAGCCCAACTCAGGAGGCACTTTTGGGGACTCTCCCAGAGTCTTAAACGCTCATTGAAGTTATTGGTGACTTGAATCACGAGTGCTGCAGTCAGTCTGTTCTGGAGGATGGAATCCCTGGAGAGAAAACACCCTTGTGATTCATTTCCTCATTAATCAATGCACTTCAGAATGCATGGGGCCTGTCACGCACAACTAAGCAGGGTCAAGGTCCTCCTGTGGGAGCACATCACCTACTCAGCACCCCTTCAGTCCTCTGTCTTTAGGGGATGTCGGGTCTTCCCAAGAGTTGCCACTGGAGTGGCTTTGCGTAAACCAGTGCTTATTGAAACAGCCTTCAAGTTTGCTCTATGACCTCAGTGGGTTTGCCTACTTACCTTCAGTGGAAGAAACCTGGCTTTAACATTTTCCTCTCTCCTTCATTTATCATTCAGAATCTCTGGCTCCTTATGAACAAAGGAGAATATATATAACTGCATTCAATTTGTAGAGACGTGTTTGAGTATTAATCATCTCATGTATGTCAAAACACATTTTGGAAGCTTGCCAAAACCATATATAAATTTCTGCAATTTTAAAGGCTAACAGCATCAAACTACTAAACACAGTACTACAGCAACGGGCCTCTCACATATTTCTTGGTCAAGATCCTGATTTAAATTCAGGTTTATCAATAAAAACACACTACCAAAGCAGCTTTGAAATTTTAATTTCCTTTTGAAATAAAGGTCTCCTCTACATAGAGCTGGTGTTGCTTGACTGTGAACACTCCCTACTTTCATTATACAGTTTTTTCTTACAGCTGCTAAATCCTATTTTCACAAGAGAAAAAAAATAAAAAAGCAATTTTGCACCTCTAATCATCAAAGCAGTATAATTTAGGCCTTTATTGTGTCAGTCAGGAATTGTCTTTCTTGTGAGCTCACAATGTCATAATATTCTTTTTGATTAATGAGGATCCTACAATTACAGGGTAGGAACCGTCATGCTGTACTGCAGGGCCTGTCTAAAGGCAAAAATTACAGTAAATGCTAATGCATTACCGAAGAGTTAGGGGTGGAATTATTACTGTCAGCTAATCGAAAGGGTCTACTCTCACAAGACTGATAGCTTTAGTCATTTCTGGAATGCAATTCTGGACGGCTGATGAACTTTCACATGGGACCTTGTGAGTTCCCACTCCCACTTTTCGCATGCTTAATGGCATTGCACACATTATCTGGAATACCTCTGCCCACCTAAGAGGCTGGCAGATGAAGATGGAAGTCTTCAAGTGCGAAACAAAAGGGGCCTAGCAAAAGCTAGCCTGACTAAATGGAAATCTATCACACCAATAATAACCAGTTTCAGGATTCAGAGTACAATCAGCCTCCATCATGCAGGTTTGCAGCAATGAAAGGCAAGGCACATGGGGGCAGGCAGAGGACTTGATCTTACAAAAACAGTGTCAAAAGGCCAAACCAAATCAAATCAATAACTATTCAAATCACTCGTTGTATTGTTACAGGCTGTTTGCTTCCTTGTTCATTGTTAACAATGCATTTTCCCAACTGTAATCACCAAAAAAAGCAATTTCATAAACCAGTGTATCTCACGGCACTGCCAAAATACTTATTTTGCATCCACGTGTCCAGACACTGATCCCTGCTGTAGAAACACCAGGGCATTTTCTAGAAAGGTCTCTGTGACTTAGTTACCTAAGTCACAGAGACACTTAGTTATCTAAGTTAATCCCATGACTAAATGAGAGAGGGACCTGAAAATTTTATGTGCTGCTTAAGTACTTTTCGAATTCTGCTGTCAACAATTTGAGAGTACTCCAAGCTTTCTACTGTTTATCATTTTTTCAACATCATCCTGTAGTACAAGTATATACTAAAGATCAAAACCATAGGACTCGAATTCTGAAAACCAATTTTTCCCTTTAGAAAATAAATACTTAAGAAGGGAATAATTAAATAATGAGCGGCACAACTGTTGTCAAAACCAAAGTCTCTTTGATGCTGCTCATTCAGAACACACTATCTTCTTCCTTGAATCCTCCTCTTTTGTCACATCTCCTTATTTAATTTTGCTCTGGTAGGTTGCATCGTGTTTGAACAACTCAAGTGGGGAAGTTCATTCCAACTTCCAGTATGTCAATGCCATTAACTGAACACATGTTTTGCAGTGGAAGAGATGGGCTGATGTAGCAGCTCAGTCATTATTCAGCAGACAGACATCCAGCTGAAAGTCATTAACCCAGAGAAAACAAATGACTGCTCTCAGGCTTTGCCCCTCCAAGCTTATGCAGCCTGTAAAGAAAAGCATTTAGCCCCCCACTGTGGTTCCCCTCCACATGAAGACCTTTCTTTATAAAAAAGCATCCCCTTCACATTAACAGATTATTTAAAATATTTCCCTTAGCTTGGAAAAGCAACATAGATTTAGGGAAATGGTTCTAGAAACTAGGAGAAAACAGAAGGAAATAATAGCTTAGAACATAAGAAAATATTACACCATTTTCTACCACCTGGGCATCTTCAAACAGTAAGGAGAGTGAGAAGGAACAAAAGCATTTTGGCCTACCACACGCTTTTCAAGTTCTGGTTAAAAGTAACAATTTGTGATAAGCAGGAGGTCAGGAGGCTACCTGACTCAGTAGCATTTCAGAGTTTTCATTTCTATGACATTTTTAATATCAGACACAATATTTTAAGCACATTTAACGATCTAATGATAATCTGAACCAAATATCAACATTGTTAGGGAAATAAAAGGCTCAACATTACGATATGCTGATGTTGTCAACATCAGTGAGAGTTTAGCACCTAAATGAACTGGTCCTAAGATTATGATGGACTGGTCCATTTTACATGGCAATGTTACCAGAAGAAAAGTGCACACTAAAAACTCCTAACAATTCAACATATTCCAGAGAAACATGAACAGATTTTTCCGTTGTATTTCTTTCATCAGGAGTAGTTTCAAGCAAATGACACTTGGGAAGATGAATAGTCTTCCTTTATATAAAGAAATAATATTCCTTTATGTCATTTAGTAATAGAAACCATGGTTTTGAAAATGTAAACTGATACTTTGATTTTTCAAAACTCTTCACATATATTTATTTCAGAACAAAAAAAAAGTCAGAAAGAAAGAAGTATTTGAAGAGCAGGAATGAACATAGGGGCTTCATAGTGAGTGAGGATTGTAGGCTATCCATTTCAGAGACCTGGTTCTGATAACTGGTAGTAGTGAAAGTTTAGAGAAAAGTATAAGAAATGGACCACTAAATATCTTTATGCCCATCTGTCCTCTAAATTTCACTAATCAGCAGATTGAGTCCCTAGCTAAAAGCTGGATATTCAGAGAAATGATCAGCAGCTGCCCATATGATTCTCAATGAATGTGTCTGTCCTCTTTTTGAATTCATTTAGAGGAAGGATTCATGTAGCAAAACCAATAAGCAATGAGTATCCATTTGGGGGCAGGCAACCAGCAAGTGCCAATCATCACAACTTCACTGAATTCACTATAGCCCTCCAGTTTCTCACCAGTCAAGCACCTGACATTTATGGTTTTTTAATTTCAGACAGCTTTGGGACAGAATATGCAGATAAGGTCTCCCTGCCCTGCCAGTAATACTTCTGTATCAAGACTACCTTTGACAACTTTCATTGACACAAAATTATTGACTTTGGGTAAAAGTGACCTTGGGAAATACAGCCTTTCTTCCAGGGTTAGCTAAAGTAACAACACACACTCTATTTCCTCTCGTAATCTTAATCTAGTTGTCATTTGCACCTAGGAGTCAACAGCCCAAGCGTTAGAAAAGATTCACAAAATCATCTCTAAAACACACTCTTAGAAGCCAATTGTCAGCTAAGAATAGCTTCCTGTTTGCATTGATGTCAGTGGAAATTCCTTGTGATTAGCAATAGATTAGGTCTGTGGTGGGCAACAACTCACTTCGGCTCAGTGAGAAGTGATCCATGTCCATTCTGTTCTTGGCCTCTACATTCACCACCCTCATTCCATAACACAGATGTTCATCCATATGGACTGACATTGCATTCTCTCCCATTGCACAAAGGACTGAATGCAACAGCATGAACTTTTTTATCTCAGCCCCCTGTTGTTGCAGACAATCATCCTGAACAATCCCATGCAGAG
The DNA here is from genome assembly GCA_013398225.1 of Steatornis caripensis. Lineage (NCBI taxonomy): Eukaryota > Metazoa > Chordata > Aves > Caprimulgiformes > Steatornithidae > Steatornis > Steatornis caripensis. Next base: position 139,080 of record VZSC01002833.1, read on the forward strand.
GTTTATCAAGCTTCATCTTCAAAAAATTTCAACCATCTCATTCCATTATTCTTCCAAAGGCTGTTCCACAACCTTCTGCAGAGTGCTTGCTATTCCAGATGGTTATAAACTGTCTTCTAATTATCAGCCTGAATTTATTCATGGGATACATTTGTTCTTCTGCCAGTATTGTTCTGTAGCAACAAATTTTAGTGACTATTGAATTGGGTTTGGACCAGCAAGTTGTAACCTAAAGATAAAAGGATCGTTGTCTGGCATTTGTTTATGAACTAATTCCCCTATAGTTTTTTTAATAGAAAATATGCAGTGAAGTGCTGAGAAATACCAATGAACGTCATTGGCAGTTGAAATGATAGCTTATAAAGTTACATTACAATTAACAGTCTTTCTAAATTATAGTTCATTATTTAAATGATTAATATCTTAATTATCTATATACGTATATCCCTATAAGCTAATTATCTGTAGCTTGTTAAATACGTAAGTGTTCTGCAAAAGCTTCAGCCATTAATAGAGTAATTAAATATTTATCAATAATGTACTTTTAGTTAATTACATAGATAATAGATTTATTGAATATATTAACCCGATAAACTGATTTGGCTTGTCAGAAGAAGCCTTTATATACTGCTGGTGTCTTCTGTAGCACCTGAGCCTTCTGTTGAACATAACCTTCTTCCTTTCTGGGAGCCACAGACACCTGCTTCTGCTCTGCACCGAGCGCTCACTCATTCTGATTTTCCACTGCAAGCAGCCATCCCTGACCCTGCTGCCCGCCTTCTCCTCCCAGGTAGTCCTTATTTGCCTTCTTCACCTTCCAGTGCTGCTGAGGGATAAGTTTGCAGAAAACAGAGAGACAGGGCCCTCTCCTAACGTACATAAGGGAAAGCCAGACGACAGAGCAACCACAAATGCTGCCACTCCTCCCAAAAGTACACCCTCCCACACCCACTCTCATAGGGGATTCAGAGGTCTGTGCAGGAGGATGGCAGGGAATGGCTCTTCAGGAAGCTTAAATTCTGTTTTGTGGTATGGGTAAAACAGGCAGCTTATTACCTCCAGCACTGCTGCCACTTCCAAGAGTCAAAGCTATTTGCTTCTGTTTGATTGTGCTGCACGTTGCCTTTAAAACAAGCATGCCAGGTTGAACAGTCATTGAGTAAGGAAGGCACAGGGAGTGGGGCTGGTCAGGAGGCAAAACCTGCAGCATTCATCGCAAATAATGACTTTGTCAGACAAAGATTACTCCAGTCCTCAGGGCAGGAAAAAAAATCAGAAATCGGTACTGAACAGATTAAACGGCATGTACTTTTGATCCTCCCACAGCTGCTTAGATACTTGGAGAACAAAAGAATAACGAGTAGCATTGTCCAGCACATGGCTGGAGTATCTGTCAGGCCAAATGTGGTATGAAGGTCACTCCTGAGGACCTACTGGCCAACAGCGCCTTTGCTGATAAAGCAAAACCTTCCAACCCAAATTATACTTTGGCTCTGTCAGGCCAGTGCACTAGGGTCCTAGTTCCCACTGCAAGTTGATGGGCTACTTGATGTGTCGTGAGCACATAGCCAATCCTTAATAATCCTCAATGCTTTTATTTTTTTCTTACAAAACAAGTTTCCACAACAGCTTAATTATTCTGCCTCTTGGTCCAAAGCTGTCTCTAAAAGTCATGCCGGAATAACCTGCTGCTGATAAACATACGTGGGCACGTACATACAAAAGCCGCTCGCTCAAACATAGTACCTGTTTCTCCACACATGAGCAGAACGGGAAAGGACAGGCTTGCATAAAGCTTGAATCCGTTGTAGCTTAGTGGCTGGAACCATTCCTGTGAAAGAGAAATAAATGCCGCTGTCAGTAATCTTTGTATTTTCGCTTTACAGGTTATACAAGACTTTTGCTTCCCCACAAAAAGCTTAAGAAACAAAAAGCAAACAATTCTGCCACAGTTTCCCTGGGATCCTCTCCAATACCTGTTGAAGACAATAAAAACGATTTTGCTTTGCCTCAAATTAAACTAAAACCTCAAAAAAAGACAGAGATGGTATTGAATAAAAAGAATACATAGAAATAGCATTTCCCTTAACTCTGAATTGCACTAGTAGTAGGCTAGTATTTTCTTCCTTTCAAACATTTACACTTGGAACAGGGTAACATTCCTACAGACGAATTTGTATATCTACAGCTATCTATAATTTTGTCATAGACAAGTAATAAAATAAATAATAGCAAGATCAATAATAGCAGCTCACTGAAGTTAATGGCTTGGTCATTTTTTGAACAATTTTTACAGCTTACTTTGTGATTTTTTTTGCCAAGAATAAATCACTTCATTCCAAATTCGAGTTCAACTTTTGAGTAAGTTTTGCACAATCTCTCAGAAAAAAAAAAAAAATCCTCACTGCGTTTTAAATTTGTTCATGCTGGAGACAGCAAGGAGAAAGCAGAAACTGCTGAATGCCCATGAGAAGAACGGCTGATCCAGAGTTCATGCATTTCCACTGGGATAAAAGAAGTGGCCTCAGTGGTATAGAATTTAGGAAAACAGATGAAATTGCCCCACACACATACACACTTCCCCAATCAATAAAAAGATTTTTTTTGTGTCATTTATTTTGCTTTAAAAAAAAAATAAATATCTGCTCCCAGTGACAGCCTGGATTGTAAATGCAGTATTTCAATTGGCAGATTAGTTAGCTTTCATGGGAATTAGCAGAGTCCCATCATTCACAGCCGACTTGGACAATAAAATCTGTTTTCTGTCATTAATCTGGCACCAACTGGCTGACTGGTCATCTACAGTGAGCTGTGAGAGATGGGAAGTGGGGAACAGTCATGTTTATTCACCAGACAGTACTGTGGAAAACAAACAAAAAATTATCTTGGGAAAACTGTGGGCCACAGAGAAGTTCTTGTCCGTTCAATGCAGGACGCAAGTTTATTAATGTGATTCCTCGGAGCTCTTCTCTTACCCACAGCGCAGGGAAGGAAGCTGTTTCCTTTTTACAGGAGGAAGGAACGAAAAACAAATATACAGAAGATTGATAGAAGTACGAAGCATAAGCACTGACAAGTCTTTGAGGAACTACTTATTCATTAATAATATTTACATAGCAATAACAGATGTTCAAACGTCAGCTTTTCAGTGTTTCAATACAGAATCTACTTTAATATCATTACAGCAAGCCCTCAGCATGGCTGCAGACCAGCTTGCTGGATTTAGGACCATACCACACTGAAGGAGCATGTTTTACTCCAGGTAGACTACTTGAGAAGGTGCCTACTAGAAGGGGAAAGGTCTTCAAAACTGGGCTTTATGAATTCAGGGTTGTTGCCCAAGCACAAGCAGCTTTGTCAGTTTGAAATTTCTCGCCCTGGATGCTGTAACCGAGCTCAGGAAAGATGTTGGCTTGGCCGCACAGGAATCTTTGTACAATACCCTGGGCAAATCTCAGAAGGCAGAGTTAGAGTGACGTTGTTAAAGCTGGCTAAAAGCAAGTAAAACTAACGCTGAGTTTTTGGGACAGCAAACCAGTGCCAGATTCCACAGGCGCCTCGTGAACTGACCTCCACTGGACGCCAACTGGTTTTCTGGTAGAAAAGTAGAAACACGTGCCAGTTGCTCCATTTACAGATTACTGATATCAGAGATGGGGAAAAGAGCTGCCAAACCAGAAGAAATAAAAGTCTCGGTATCTGAGGAGCTTGATCAGTTCTGCCGCCACCTCAATGATTACACACGTGTGGGTGCTTAGACTCAGCTAAATCTTTCACAGGACTCCTCCAAATCCATATCGAAAACAACCACCTGGTGACACGTCTAGAGAGAACGAGAATATGCAATATGGAGTGCGGTTTTATGCCCTACATTTCAGGGCATTCTGCTGTGCCGTGTACTCCTCGGCAACATTACCATGGGCTGAAAAATGTGGAGATGGGCTCCAAGTTGAGCAGTAGCCTAGATGTTTTGTGTTTTTCCCTGCAGTACAAGCTGCCACTCAACTCTGGGTAGTTGTGCTTAGCAGGAGCAAAGAACCTAGGGAAAATCTTCTGTGTGTGTGCAAGGCGTTCTCCACCTCTCTCTTTGAATTGAACAAGTCATTTTTTGCCAGAAGTGAGAGAAAAGAGCTGCTCACAATGAGCGATGGTGTCTGCCGGCTCACCCCTGAACATAAAAGAGGCTGTGAGTCCAGTACCCTCACCAGTCACAGACACAAAATAACCCCAGTTGGCTAACAGAAGCCATTTTTCTTCCCTAGCAGGCATCATCTCCAGGGTTACTCTATTTCAGGGTTCCCACAGGAGCAACAGCTCCCACCTGAGCTTCACACACTTTTCTATGGGGCTGGCTTCTCCCACAAAAAGTCCGTGACTATTGATTGGTTTTCAAGCTACAGCTGAAAGCCGGAAAAAAGACTTAAAGTTTCCTGCTTAACTTAGTTGGAATAGGAAATGAGTATTAAACTGTGGTATTTATGACTGATTTTGTTCACAGCATCTGCAAAGCCTTGCAATAAAGCTACTCTCTAAGAGCATTTTGTTAGCTGTCCACCTCTGAAAAGAGTTTGTTATTAGCATGCACTTGGTAGATTAATTTTTCAGATCTGTGTGATTAATTGCAGCACTCTGAAGTAAACATCCTATACAACAGCCACTCACTCAATAAGCATGGTGGTGCGTGTTCAGTCCATTTCTTTCTAAAATATATATATACACAGGAACATTAGCCCAATTTTTTTTTTTTGTAAAAACAAATCCATTTAGAAGTTAGAGTGCTCCATTCTAAGCAAGTCACAGTTAAAAACAGGATACAGTGAATATATCACCAAGGTACCAATTATTACCATTTTTTTCCTCTAGAAAATATATTTGTTCTCTTGGAGACTGAACTTTCACTGAAATAAAATACATTAGTGAGAAAACAACCTTGCACTGTGGTCTGTCTGGCATTTACAGACTACGTTACAGTAAGGAAAAATGAAGAATTTTGAGGTGAATAAAAATATCATCTCAGCTTAAAAAAAAAGAAAATAAATGAAGGGACAGAAAGATACAGAGTATGGAGTTAAATTGAGTCCTGTTCACCGGCTTGGCACAAGGATATATCAAACGTAGAAAATGCTCCATTTATCGAGAACTGCAATTAAGAATCAAAACAATACTTGTCTTCATGGAAACAGTCTATTACAATAATAATGCTACACTTTTAAGCGGTGTTTTTTATCGTTAGATCTCAAGGCTGTTTATAGTGAACGCATGTAAGTGTTGTTCAGTAGTTACAAAATGCACAGAGCTTGCCTATAAAACACTTTTTAAAAGTGCTCCTCACCCTTTTAAACGTGCTTAGATGAAAAGATGATCCATAAGGACTAATCTGGCACTTGATTGCTCTGGCACATGGAGTAATTGTCCAAGTTAATCCCACTGAGAACTGAAGTGAACCTAAACAATTGAATGGCCCAATCACATCTACTTAAAACATTAAAAGTATATAGAATTAAAAATCTGGTCCAAGCCCATGGAAATGGAAAACTTTCCTTTTTCTTCCCACCCTAAGTAGGAAGATGAAATATTTACCAAAACTGTCAATGTTGGGAATACACAATTTCCTAGAATGAAGGACTTCTACTCTTGCACATGTTTAGAAATTAGGAGGACAGATATGGAAGTAAGGCAAGCAATCCAATCCCTGGAATTAATAAGGCTTCCATAGAAAAAAGATCTTTCAACCATGGCACATGCAGCCAGTGTCAAGAGCTACTGAAGTAAATGCATAAAGTCATTGGTAAAATTTGAAAGGAAGTGAGCACACACGTGCCAATACAGAGGCAAAGTTGTAAGTGCATTAACCAGAAGAAAACACTTCCAAGAGGTATCACATCAACCTAAATACTGAGAACCAACGATTCCGCTACTAACCTCTCATACCTTTGAGGGTCAGTCTATGGCAAGAAGCAGTTTCAGGGCACACATTAAGTTTGTACAAGTACCTTCAATACATATGTTGTACCATGCAAAGGAAAGAAGAGGAAAGATTGCAACTAATCCAGTTTTCTACCTCCTTCACCTGCCACCCTTCAGACAAGGGCATGTGCGCAGTGACTGGTGCCTTAGTCTTCCACGTGTCCAGCTACACAGTGTGCTGTGGCCAGTAACACATTCAAGAAGACCCAGGTAGACTCGCATAATTTAGCTAAGACTAAATTTAGCTAACACTAGCACTAGGGAGTTCCCATCTCAGGGATCAACTCTCTGGGGACAGGAAGACTTTATAGTATCTAACACGACATCCAAGCGGAAGGACAGCTGTTGCTGTCTTTCAGACTGTTCCTTAACATTCTGACAGCATATTTGTGGGCACACTACAAATACTTAGATTTTATTAGACAGAGCTTACTATAAAGGCATAAAAAAAAGATATCAATATTATCATCTTGTCAAAACAGCCTGATGCCAACTGGAATCCCACATCTATGCTCTAACTGGTCAAGCCAAATGTGTCTTTTATTATTGGTTTCCCGAGGTGCTTGCTCCAAGTTTTGATGTCAAGTGGAAGGTAGGTCCACCCAAAGTTTGCAGAAATATGTGGGATTTAGATTACAATGTTCCAGCAGTTACACAGAAGTTGTTGCAGTTCAAAAGCTTGGCCCATAAGCCAAACAAGTTCTTGGAATGTAATTCTATTGAAAAGCTTTTGGTCAGGAAGACTGATCATCTTTATGAAGAGAACTGGTAAACTAGTCCTATAAAACAAATAGACTTAATGTGAAGTATGTTTCACACGTGATTAACTATGCAAGCAAATCTATCATTGACTTAATAGGAGAAGGGTGAGCCTTTAAACGAGAAAACAAGTGAAAAAAGGAATGGTTGTTAATAAGTGGATCTTCCCGCTTTTGGAACAATCTTGCAGATTTTTTTTTCTTTCCTTTTACAAATAAAGCTTGGGGTTGCAACATAGCAAATTCCCTAATCATTGAAGTAACCACACTACCCATTATGTATAGCACCGCGCATATTTGATCAATAGCACTGTTTTTGTTAATGCTATATCAACTAAATAAGTAGGAAAAAAAATCCTTCACATTTTGTGAGTATTTTCAGTTGCTGAGTCAGAAAACAAAATGAGGTCCAACATCTGCATTTATTTTTGTTCAGTAAAGCTTGCATCTCCCTTCAGGGCTGAGAGCAAGCTAACTGCTGCTAACCATGATAATTACACAGTACTCAGCATGGTGAGTAGAATAACATTGTAATTGTCCAAGGGTTTGAACAATTTGGACTGATTTTGTATAGCGTATAATTTACAGTAAAGATTCAGAATGTGTTTTCTTTGCTCCAAAAACACTTTCATCCTTTAGCTCTGGATCATTATGCATGGAGACAAGCATCCATAATCAAATTCAATCCAGATGAAGAACATCTGCAAAAATAGAATAATTTATTTTATTGACATTTACATAATTTTATCTGGGTGTAATTCTGCTTGTGACAGTCAAGGTAATATAAAATAACCAAGACCCCACAGAGTCACTCAGACAAAATAAAAATGTGCAAACTCTTGAAATGTTACCACAATCATAACAAATTAGTGACAGTGACTGAACCAGGGTGAAAGGACTCAAGGAAATATTAATGAGCTCTGTGCTTAAGTGTGGTTTATTTTCCTTCTTGAGGCCCGGGCAAGACTTGGTCATATGCAGTTACATATTAAGACCCTCATTCTGCAAAAATCTAAGTGCTTATTTTTACACACTGAAGAGTCACTGTGAAGCAACTGGGACTAATTTCAATTGAGAGCAGTTATGGTTCAGGGCCCGTGTAATTTCTGAGTATCAGCTGTGGTGGTGCATAGCAATGGGAACAACAAGTACCAGAGCAATCTTCATTGCCGCTGTGTGTAAAGATGCAGCATGACCTAAAAGTGTTTCTACTTTTCTCCGAAAGAAACGAACAGTTCAGCACTGGGAATGTACAGTATCACACTTTATGAGACACAGACAAAAATCTTTACAAAAATAATCAGAAGTCTTAACAGTGCTCTGTTTTCTATGGCTTTTAAAGATCTATTTTTTGTTAAATTGTTTTAATTGGGGGAGGAAAGGAAGAATGGGAGCTGAGGGTGAGGAGAAGGGAAAAGGAAGGGGAGAGGGAATACCTGCAAATATGTTTTCTTTTATGCAAATCCAAATTACCAGCAAATTATAGCCCATACACTTCCAATATTAATTATTATTTTAAAATTAGTGCAGATTCAATAAAAATTAACAAGCCACTTTTTTTTTTTTGTTTAGTTGGGGGGGGTTTATCCCCAGTTAAAAGATTTCTCATTCAAAAACTATCTATCTTGAGCAGTCGTGTTCCTGATTTGAAATGTAGGACTTTCCCTCTCAGAGTTTCTCCTCCATTCTCACATTGAAGAAAAAAAAAAAAGATACTGAAACCAGTAGGATCTTATTTTCTTTCTTTAAAGTTTCATGGCTGCCATCTATAAATTTGGAATAATACCCACTCCACAAGACTCTAATGGGAATTATACAACCAGTATTTACAGAGCACTTTAAAGAAAGGATTAAAGTAACCATAAATATGCCCAAAATTGTTGCAAAGTTATACTCTCTAATAGAGAATTAAGGCTGTTTCTAAATCACAGGATTCTTGCCAAAAGGACCTTTCTCACTCTGCTGAACTCATTGCTATTAAAGAACATAAAGGGGTGATGTCTCTTATCACGCCAGTTGCCAGCTTTTATAATTCCATCTCATTACAGCAGTAGGTTAAAAACTAAATCCAGTATCTCCATTGCTGAAGATTAGGTTGCAGAAATACATAATAGATGGTTGAAAATTTTCTATATTAAATGCCTTCCAACGTTTCTATGTTTCAGGTAATGTCTTCATTGTGCTATGTAAAACTGAGCAATTTTTTTCACTTTCTAAAATTACAATTAATTCTAACTGCTACAGTAGTTGTAAAAGAATTTGCTGTTGCATATGTATTTTATATAGCTGACCTTCAGCTCACACGTAGTCCTTCCATAGCAAGATTTACAATATAATTTCACAAGCTTCCTATCAAAATGAACTTCATAGCAGTTACTGGACATAATGTATGAATAGCATATGACTGGCATTTTATGCTTGGATAGCTTTATATTATATGATGAAAAGGGAGGTGGAAAAATGGGTTTTGTATATAAAGCAGTATCCTCCAATGTTAACAAACACTAATCAGATCTGGAAAGCAAGGCTGTGAGCTATTGAGACTAGTTGACCTTAACATTCAGAAACAGATTTTTCAATGAATTCAATATTCATCCTTATGATGCATGTAACACCACAATGTTGCAAGTCAAAACTTCAGACAAATCTCAGTTTCCAACAGTTGGTCTAATACACTTAAAAGCAGATGCTGCCAAATTAAAGAACAAATTGTAAAAAGTAAGAAGACAGAAGAAGATAAGGGCTATTGACTACATGACATTTTCTCCACATTATTATAATTCTGAGGAAATGGTTCACTCCTTTCATTACTTTCACCACTGCCCACAGTAAAAAAAGGAAGTGATGAAGGACTATAAACACAAGACAACCATTTGGGTTGCTTTCCAAACTATCCTTGGCCACTGTAGCACTGATATCAGCATTATCTCCTTGAGTGAAAGCTCAAAGCACAGATGAAAAACTAAATGGTCCCAAGTTGGCAGCTGCACTCAGCAAGGTTGTTTATCCAACACACAACAGGTGTGTTGGTTAAACTTCCCAAAGACTTCCCAAATTACATCAGAGTCATAGCATTTACTCAGCAGAAGGTTAAAAACTCCTCCCTATGAAAGGAGAGCAAGATTGAATCAAAGATGGCAATCTGATCTAGGCACAAAACATCTCAGGAGACCCACTTCTGATGGTGACATGAGCATTGCGCCTTATCTTGTCATAGTCAAACGCTACTATTAAGAATGTCACCATAGGCCACATTCTCCTCTGCTATTGCTAAGCCATTAGATTTATCTATTTATAGGTATATATAATATATGTGCTTATTCAAACACGATGTGTGTACAATCAGTCTCTGCTTTATAGCCCACATGACTTCACATTGCCTTTCTCCCTTTGCAACTCTTCAGAAGAATGCAGGCAGAAACGCAACAGGGACACCGAAGTAACCTAATATTTCTGAGAAGCCCGCCAAAACCTTCACACTGACTTTAGTACCACAGCTCAGTTCCATGGGAGCAGCAATGCTGGCCCTGCGGTATCTCCTGGCCCCAGGTGTATTTTTCGCAGAACCCTGCAGCAGTCTGGGGTGAAGGAACCAGGCTTTGCTCTCAATCAGCAAAGCACACCATCTCAAGAAAGACCACGTTCATAAACAAGCTACCAAACCGAACCCCTCACACCCATCCTCTATTCAGTAAAAGGAGTCATTTTAGCTTGCTGAATACACTCTAGCCTGGTACACCCAAGATGCAGGGTTCCCTGTTGGTCCTGGAGGACGCAACGTACAGCTCTCATAACAGGGGAACATACAAGTGTGGAGGCAGAAAGTGGGAGGGAACTTCTCCCTCCCACTGAATAGATGTATTTAATCAAGGTGTTCCTGGGCACAACAGGAAACCAAGTTTTAAGTCACGGAAGGCTTATCTTAATACAAATAAAATAACTAACATAAGAGAGGTTCTTATAAATACAATTTGCCTTCATGGTTGCAGAGGCAACTGTGTAGAATTTAGGGAATTTGTGTTTCAGATACCTGAAATCCTATGTTAGATCTAAAAGAAAATTTTTTTAGGTTCTGGTTTGAAACCTCTAATGATTCTCAAATCCATTCCAGTGGAGAGGAGAAGAATCAGAAAACCTGGAAAACAAATTTCCCAGAGCTCCACAGGTTCTGACCACCTCCCACAGACTTTCTGGCAGGAGGATATGGCTGTATACTTGCCCAGCATTTCCATGCTTTTTAGCAACACTGAAGTTCCTTTTGCTTGAGAAAATTCTAATCACAAATTGAAGACGGTCTACAGGGTTAAAAAAAAAAATACCACCACCAAAAAAAAAACAACCAACCACTGGGTTACTTCATCAAAACATACTGAAGTTCAGGAAGATTGAGATCTGGCCCCGAAAACGTGATTGCAAAGCAGGATTGTATTTATGTCAGCTTTGCAGAAACCAACATTTCAAATTCTGATAGAAGACCTTCACATCTAGCTTGTACGTTAAGCAGTCTGTTGTCTGAAAAATTATGCTAGTTGAAAGAAAACTGTTTTCTTCATTATCTCAACCATTTCTATCCCAATCAGTCATTTTTTAATGCAGTTCAACCTGTGGGGTTCAGTGTGTTTTTATTTTCAGAGAAAGAAGGAGGAGAAAATCTAGGCTTTTTTAATATGTGACAAAAATGATGGATCTGTGAAGGTTTTTTTGGGAAGAGTTTTGGGGTACATGCAACAAAGCAGCTCCCAAGTGACAGAAGGAAATTGCTCACAGAGAGATTTTACTTGTCAACTTTTTTTCCAGGATATGATTGTTCTGGTAAGTAACCCTTTAATGTGGATGTTTAGCAATGAGAAGTTTAACACTTAGCTAGGTCACTGCTACATTGAAAGGCTGTGTTGGGTCAGATACTCAGCTGCTGTAAGTCAGCATAACTCCACTGAAAACAGTTATTCCATCAGAAGTTTACTGTTTTACCGTAACTAAAAGCCTGGATAGAAATCTTGCAGAAACAAAACTTAAAATAACCCTCCTCTTCATTCCTACCAAATTCTCGATTTATGGGTGCTTTGAACACATAGTAGGAAGTGAATAGCTCTTTGCCTTCCTCATTCATGAAACCCCATTATTTTTGATGAAGTTTACTGGCTTGAGGCAATTTGTTTTGAAACTGATTTTGTAAACAACCAACCTTCTTCTCTATCACCTTTCTGCCACAGTCATCTTTTTCCTGTTTCATATGACATGAGTAGCAGGTGCTCCTTGCTCCCCACCTGTCCACTTCCTTAGACACAAACCTTTTGAGATTTAGATACGTGTTTCAGCAGGGAAATTGAAAGTAACAGTGACATTAGCTTCTATAATAGCAGTAAAAAAAAAAAAAAAGTGAAGCAGGCAGAAACTAGTTTTGAACTATTTTTTTGAAGAAGCTACAAACAGGCTGTTCAACAAGTGACCCACTGAAGTCACAGAATTGCTAGACGTTGAGCCCTGGCAAAGAAAAACCTCACTTGCTTTGTTAAAACCTGTTTCTTCTTACATCTCTCCAGGAACCACAAATGAGCTATTAGAAATAGCACACGGCAAGAACAAAGGGTACCACAGGCTGCTCCTCAGCATCTCATTTTCTCCTCTCAGAAGCATTAGATGCAGATCTGAAAGCTCCTAGCTCAGTTTGGGATGGCCTTCCTTTCAAGAACATGTCTTATGTTGTATTATTCACCGGTGTGTTTTGTAATGCAAGGCTACAATGCAATGAGGGTGTTTCACATTCACATGAAAGCAACAGAAGCTAAACTTTGCCTTTTAATTTTTTGTTCTGTTGCTGCAAAGTTGTTTTTTGAAGTGATTACTCAAATATGAATCAAAGTGGAAAGTATGCTGGGCACTGGAGCTAACAAACATGAACACACATCGCAGTATAGCAAAATTAGGATTCTGATTTACATATATTTCTTGTTGCTAGCTGCACTTATGACCCCAGATTCAAATGCCTAGTGTACCTTAGAGCCATGATTCTTAAAGTGTAAGTTAAAATAAATATTTTTTTAAAAAATATTTTATTTACCTTTCAAGCAGGCACAACAGGTTGCACGCAGCACTGAGCAGGAGAGGCTCTGCAGAAAGCTCTGGTGGACAAATAGCAGATTGAACCAGACAAGTAAATTCTTTTAACAGAAGTAACACACATAAAAGAGAGTAACAAAGAGCCTCATCCACAGGCCACCAAAAGCAATGGAGCCTTAACTAACCTATGGATTATGCTTTACGGAGTAACATGGATTATTACAAATATAAGGCTTGCATCAACTCACAAATAAACTTGGAAGGTGTTTGCACCAAGTTTTAATATATTGACTTCCTCTGTCAATAGTGTTTTGGGGAAAAAGAAAACTATCAATCCACCTATTCATTCTCATTGTCAAGCATTAAGGTTAAAGCCTTTGAGGACAACATTTTTCAGTGCTGAACATTTATAAATATATTCCAATGACTTCTTAGAAGTGGTGTTGTTATCTTCCCATTATAGCTGTCCTCCTTCCTTAAGGTAAAGTACATAGGTACTTGACTGTAATTGGAAGGGAGACCCATGTGCAGCAGGCTGTGAGTAATGGAACATTTCAGAATTTTCATAATTTGCTGCAGACGTAGCTCAACTCAACTGCTTTTTCAGTAAGACTGATGTAGTTGAAACTAGGCAGATATTATGAGTCAAACTGCTATACGGCACAGGTGCTCCAATCTGTTTGAATCTTAAGTTTCACTAAGTGAGAAGCAAAGAGGCTAGATTATGCATACAACATGGTCACAATATGTACATTAGCCGTAAAGAATGTCATCTGGGTCATGAAGTGTATGAGATGCTTTTCACATCGGATAATCTAAGGAAAATATGTGGGGAGACAGCAGGGAACATCCTCTTAACAAATAGTGGAAAGAGAAGAAAAAGAGATAGTGTTACACCTAATAGTTAAAATATTTGATTTGCCTGTAATGGTAGCCTTGCATTTTCATTTCGTTTTAATTTGTATTGATTTTGTATGCACAACAATTGTTCTTAGAACCATCCAAGAGAACAGGTAATTAAAATTTTAAAAATATTGAAGAATTGAAATTTGCAACTAATATATTTAGTGCTTTGGTCATTTTAAATAATCTTTACACCCACTCTCCAAGAACTCCGGTATATCAGTTTTCTACTAGAAAAACATCTTAAACAGTAATACGGGAAATCTTACGGCAATTCACTAGGACTATTTCCAGCATTTAACTTGACTTTAGCTCTTCTCTGATTAAAAATACCCAGCTTCACAGGAAAAATCTGTTTTCAGAGCTTCAGTATTTCTAATATCACCTAGGCAAATACCAAAGTTACAGACTGGTAGACAGGACATCTCCTGTGGGTTCAGTCCTGGGACATCTCCCTTGGGTTCAGTCCTGTTGTATTTAATCGTGCAATGGCCGATGGTATTCTCAGTATGTATCACAAGTGTGGATAAATACCACTGATATTACTAATGCACTCTAGATTTATACATACAGCTGAGAATAGAATTAGAGAACAAATTCTTTTCTGAGATTGTTCAACTTTAATTTATCAAAGCAGACATTTTCACTCCCTCTAATCATCTTGTCTCACTGATGTTTCTCAAGCAGGTAATTTATGCTGTTATCCACACACTTAAGACTTCCAGCAACTCAGTAAATATCTATTCCCTGTGCTAAGAAAAAAACAGCATGGCAATATCAAAAAGAATTCCCAACACCGTGATTTTTCATTAGAAAGAAATCATTCATTTTTTCTTACAAAATAATAATGAGAAAACAAAGAAAGTAAACATCCCAAGGAATGCAAAATGTAGAACTGACACAGCCTAGCATACTTTGGTTAAAAAGTTACGATGAAAATGCAAACTGGAAGAAATATACTCACCACAAGAAATTCACAGATGAATTAGTGATTGCTCCCTAAAGACTTCAGACAGGTAGAAGGCAAAGGCAGAAGAACACATTTACAGAATGATACATATGATGAAGAGGGAAAGAGAAATAAATTATACAGCAAATAAAGCAGATCCTCTTTGTCCCACATATAAAGCACCAGATCATGTGAGATTATGGCTAACAATCATGAAGTCCGGAAAACGAGTTCCGTAGATAGGATAGAAAAGAAGATTTGCCAACTTTTACAGAAATTCACATCACAGAATTAGCCACATAAACTTATTAGGAGGAAACTTAATCCATTAAACAGAGTTGCAACAAACAACATTTAGGAGGAAAAGTATAGTTTCACTTCATCATTGTCTCAGGCCAGTCCTCAGCATTATAAAACTTTTTGCCAAGAAAAAAACAAGCCATGCTGGGGATCCCACTATCCTCCCTCAGGACATAAGTAACTCCCACCGCCGCATGTGCACGTTGCAGGGAGAATATTCTTGCTCACTTTTGAACACAGACTTAGGTGGAGTCCCCAGATGGATTTAGGTAAATTTTATAGATAGCAGCTGAGCTGAAATAGTTTTGAAGTGGCTAAGGCATGTCCTACTTAGTTAAGATAAATACCCCAAACCTAAAGGTCAGGACCACATCAAACACATATAGCAAGTATATTCTTGGTTGTTTCTCTCCCTTGGACATCCAAAGACCCGAAAGCCTGCCAAAGTCTCCTGAGTAGTGGACAAGAAGCGCGGCACCTGTGGAATAGAACAAACTGGAGAGAAACTTCTGCACATCCGTTCCCAGATGTGCAGGGTTTCAAAATGCCAGCAGTGAGAACATCATCAAAATTAACATGCCATATTAAATTTTCTGGAGATGAGGAAATGCTAAAATAGGCTGCATTAGAAGCAGTAAATACAAGTAAATAATACAAGTGATAAACACAAGTAAAGTAAAGCCAGTATTTTTCTCAACTCTCATTTGAAGGACCACCTAAGCTTTTGAAAGGAAACCACAGACCATCTTAAGCAGTATTGTCATGTTGCTTCTCATTCCTAAGCAAAATTAGGCCCTGCTTTGAATGCTCAATTATTACTTTCTCTATTTTTCACTTGTGGTTATATATGAACCTATAAATTTCCTGGGAGATTTTTTTTCTTTACATCATAGCCAAGTTATAATGCCTTACGGACCACAACACACAGAGAATGTTGCCTTAGACAAAGAGAGGCCGTAAACTTTATGACAAACTATGTGTGTGTTTGCTATGGATGACAACATTCAGCTTTTTTTCCTTAATAAGAGCCTTTAAATACATCTATATAGATGAAATAAGTTTGGTGTTTCTGTAAGCAGTAACAGCAAGACTTAAGCACAACTAGGACAGGGAAATGCATTATTTTTACTTTCCACACAAAAGGAATGTCAGAATATCATACGTGCAAGATGTAGTATACGAATCATATTTTCATTATTTTCAACTGAATGGTAAGGCTATGCATGTGTATGTGTGCATCTTTTTCCTCTTCAGTCCTCAGGACTTTGAGGTTGTCACTGCTGCTGTCATTTGAAATACAAACGGTAATTCAGATCTAGGATCTCAATCCGTTGTTGGAGGAAGTATTTTGGAAGTTTCCAGCTCACCTGGCAGAGACATTCTTAATCAAACGAGGCTGACAGGTAACAAGTGTGTAGGGAATTGGAAATTCTTTCAGTGCCCAGACAACTTTACATTTCCCACCTCTGGTTCCTGTATTGCAGTTCTCCACGCTGGTGTTGCACCACATCTGAGGAAGGGAAACGATGTTATTTTTGCATAGAAATCTGAATCCTTCTAACTTTCAGCTTCACATTTCTCTGAGGAAAGAATGGCTCACGTGATTTGATTCTAAAGGCAGCTGAGAGTAAAATCTTTTCTGTCATGCTTCATTGTGAATGACAATGCTTATAATATCTCTGTAAGATGTAATTTTTTCATGTCAATAGAAAGTTGATATTCATAATCTAAGTAATAATTATCCTTTGTAAATGCTCTTGTTTTTGACTGCCACTCATTATGGCTGTTTCAATTCACCATCTTCAGTCTGCAGAGAAAAAAATGCATCTATTTACTCGAATGGAGAGGGGAGAGAAAAGATTTTTGTTGTATGGAAAAACGTGTAAAAAGCTGAGCGGGTTAATACTATTAGCCTATTGCTCAAAGTTTTTCCCCCTCTTTGAATTTATTTCTGTTGTTCTTAAAAAATGAAAACGTATTTGCATCAAAGAGAGGGACATTCAAACTCCTCCATACATCATTTCAATTCTTTGTTGCACTTTTTGCTGTTTAATTGTGGAGGATGGGCTGTACAACTTCCTCTGAGTAGATTCTTTACTGAAAATAGTTTACCTGCTTGGAGAAAGGCAATTAACTTTGATTTATAATCCCTAACTAAAAGGCATGGCATCACATTGTTCTGTACGTGTATAAGAACCCATTTGTACAGAATATGGGGCAGGAGGTGGAAAGGGATTCCTTTTAACTGCTATCAAAAAACTGACCTAAAGCCTGAGGAGTCTAACTTGGTATTTTTAGCATTACACATGCACGTAGCTTTGTCTTGTCTTCTTGGATTGCTATGCTTATGGCTCCAGGGAAAGCGCACTCTGCTTATTATCCAGCTGCTAAAGATGTACCCGCAGCTACACATTATTTGCAGGCAGGCTTAACTCTTGCTTATCTATCTCTTTTATTTATTGCCATGAGTTATTAGGAAGTAGATTTTTATACCTGTGCAAACTAAAAGCCTTTTCAATCCAGCAAAGATGATAGATAGGCAAGTGGACTCTACTGAAAGAAGTGGCCTCTGCTGACCTACAACAGAAGATCCCACAGTCAGATGTTACTTCCATACCCCTGTCTCTCCCCAGCAGGCGGCTTCCAAGGGTGCTGTCACAACGGGTTTGGCAAATCTTCTAATCCACTGTTGTTTGTCCTTTGTTAGAAAAACAAAATCTCTGAAAGAAACACAAAATCTGTAGAGTGTACACAGAGAGGAAAAAAAAAATCTGGTCTTTCATCCATCATATAGATTGCTGTGCAAAGGTTCACTTAGTATAAACAAGGCATACAAGGCAAGGTATCCTGATCAGTCACCTAAGATCAACTGCAAGTACATCTCCTGCTGTTTCTCTGATATGAAATCACCATAAACCTTATTCTTTTCCTGTTAGTGTATCTCAAATGGCAGGCGAGGAGAAAACTTACCAGAAATATGCGAAAAAGTAAACAGCGTGAATATCATAATTCTCTGATAGGCTATATTGGTAGCTCCTCAAAAAGTGACAGCTACCTCTTCTAGGAGTGCCTGCCTGTGTTTAAAGGAGGCCCGTTGGAGCAATTGTAATAATTAGTAAAACAGTACTTTAGTGAAGTGATAAGGTCAGAACTGAAGTTCATCTTCAACGGAGAAATGCACCGTACTTAATTTCTTCATCTAATGGATGTCAAAATATCATATATTACATATAATCCACAAATTAGATATTTATATTCAATACCTTTAGCTGAAGGCACAAGAACTGTGTTTCAAAAAGGCAGTGCTCCTGAGGTTTTCTTCACACCCCAACTTGGTAGGACAAAGGGGAGTGGAGATGCCTGAAATACTCAATTAAAAACCCTTCAAACTACTTTCTTCCTCCAGGCAGTGCCAACGACATACACAGACTCTGGATCAGCCTCCAAATTTTATTTACTTCTCCTGTGCAAAGCAATTTCCCCTGATCACAACAAAGATTCCGGCATCTGCCCCCAAACCCTTACATTTTTAGCTCTTTCTCTCAGCTGAGCCACCTTCCAGCAAGAAAATAGCTGGTCAGTAATCAGTCCCTTTGGTGGGCTTGCTAGTTGTGAGAAAGGCCGTAGCGTGGGAGATAGGCCCAGCAGAACATACACCACAACCCTTCCTCTGCCTCGTCTGATTCTGATTTGCACCCAATGCTTCTACTGCTGTTGATTCACTGATCTTTTTTCTGTATGCAGCCATTTGTTGTTCATTACTGTAACTACATGTTTCGGTCTCCTGAGGGAAGATAACTCGACAGCATGGCGCTGCGCGTCACGGCTCGTCCACATGGCACACTCAGGAAAATTCATCTGAATTATCCTTTCAAGTGGATTAGTTGAACCACATTAAAAGCCTAGAGTCAATGCGACCTGAATTTAGTTTAGTTTAGTTTGTTGCAGAAACGAATTAAGCAAAATTAAATTAGGCCACTTTTTTCTAAATATCTGGGTAATACGGTTTATCTAAGGTACTTTAAGTTTATACCTCTGTCGGCTTGCACAGGTAAATCTTTACAATCCAAGAATTAGTGTCCAAGACAATTTTCCTGTACATGCAAGTTCAGGAACACGGCCGGTTCCTCGATGAAACAAATCAGAGCAGCCAAAGTACCATTTCTCAATTTTCCTTCCACAAGCTGGTCCCTGGACCCTCTGTACAGCCGTCCTGGGGACTGGATTTCCAAATTCTACATGCCTGTCTTCCACCTCCACCTTTCGAGACACTCCTCTCCTGGAAAAAGATATAAATCAAAACAAATCAGCTTCAGAAATGAGAGGAGAAAGCTGGCACAAACCGAAGGACTGGAATGCAGCCAGAAAGCAGACACAGGTAAAAGAAACATTCTGTCATTTCAATGGAAAGCAAAAAACAGGGGGATCCTCTCTGTGCTGTTTCAGTTAGCACTGCACTAACCAGAGGGTACAACGTGGTGAAGGAAGACAGGGGATAGAGGAGAAACATTAGCGATCTTCATACGTATTTTTCAAGGTCACAAATATACTCCTCTATGAAAAACATGAGGTGGCCCTGGAAGAGCTCCAATAAGCAGCGGGCAGGGAGTCAGCTTTGGCTTGAGAGACTTACTGAAATAAAAAGGAGGAAAAAAAAAAAAAAGCCCTCAGCTGAGATCAGAATCCCTAATGCACTTGAGAGCAATGATGTCAATCGCCAGTTTCATTACAGACAAGAACAAGTCCCCACTGGTGAGAAGGGCTCAGATGCAAAACATATTTTCCAGGGCCGAAGTCATCAAAAGCCAAAAGCATCCTTTCTTGTGACCCCAATGCTTTTTTGAAGAAAAGGTGCTGGGCTGCAGGGGGAGCTGTACACCCATCATTTTGGTGCAGCAGTTGAGGGAAGATGTTCCTTCAAATTATAGTGACATCTCCGAGATGCGTTCTTTGTAGGGGCAGCAATACGCAGACTCCATGGGACTCAGTGGAACCTTCCATATTGCTGGCTGTATTTCTGTCTGCTTTTATTCTGTAGGTTTGCCAGCAGCTCTCTGCTTGCTATGTTGAAACTGTGCTCCCTGACACTACGGTTTTATTTCACGCGCAGGTGCTGTTTAATCCGAACTGATGCAGTACTTCAATTCTCACTTAGCATAGAAAATCTGTCCTTCCTCCAAGGTGAAGAGCTGAGCACTGAAACAAAGACATGATTTTAAAAACTTATTAACTAATGACTACAATTTCTTCCAAATTGCAACAAAATTACTCTATCAGCCCAAAGAATGCCCAGACGATGCTTAATTTGCCATCGGCACCAAGGAGATAAAAAGTCTAAAGAATGCTTTATGGCCAATCTCTTCAAAAGAAGTTTTATTTTATAGTAATCATATGGCCAACATATGACTGGCAAGCAACGTCACAGCAGCAGTACATGAATATTACACATATTTGGACTCTGAAAAGGTTTCACAGTGACCTGTGAGTCTGTAGAACACGCAGTATACCTGCTAATTTTGTTAATCTAAATTTATGCTTGATTTAAATAAAAATGGAGCAGATAAGCCAGCTTACAAAAGGCAGCATGTATTCCATTTAATAGATAATTAAGCAGACTGGGAGTATTTGATTCAGTAAATTCTGGTGCAGATATGCTTTTCCTGCAATACACAAGGAATGTAAGGTAGGATGTAAGCTACAGGAGGAATATAAACTACGAATAGGAAGTGGAAACAACCATTGTGCTAATTCCTGTCTAAATTCATGGTGATTTACTATTTAGCTATATTCATCCAAAGATAAAGACTGGTTTGTTAGCAGCAGAGGCTATTTCAGGTGATCAGTCCTACAGCCACAATCCTAACATGCAAGTGCTTGGATGTGGCACTGATGATAACTAATATAAAAACCTGATTGCAACGACATTCATCAGTGAGCAGTCCTGACAAAACCTCTGAAATCCTGTGCTTTAGCCGAGAAAAAAAACTTTGCTCTTTCCTGGGCTATACTAAAGCACAAAACCAGCTGTTTGACCATATATTTTCAACCAGATGTTGCTAGACACGAAAGCTAATAATTTAGCCATTTTCTGAAAATCTGCTTTGAGCCAGGCCTAACAGGAGCAATTATATCAGGAAAAACACTTGAGTAAATACTCTAGAAAAATTATTAACGGAGTAAAAGAGGCATTACATCTGGACAGCATCTGAAAGCTTATTTGTCAAGGTCTCTGCCTTGCCGGGTTGTTTTTTAAAGTCACTCGGCAAGACCCTGGTTCAACCAGAGATTGCAGAAGACTAATTTACAGGCCATTTTTTCCCTTTCATCTCGAAAGCAATTTTCCAGATTAGTTTAGTCCCAGCACTGTTAAAGTCATTCATTTAGAGAACAGATGATGCAGAACATGTAAAGAAACTACCTATTAAACATAAATGTGAAATGACATGAGCAAATCAAGCAATTTTAAAAAGGAAGTGCAAACATGACATACACATTTAAATATGAGAACATGGAAATGGCTTTTTAACGTGATTTACACGCATGTGGTGAAGGGAATACACATGACAAAGAAACACGAATACCCTGTCACCTCCATCAAACAATACCTTCTAGAAGCTGGTGAGTAAAAGTCTGTGAGGGCATCTCAGTCTCAAATTTGGTTGCTTGGTGGAAGTACCACCTCCTTGTCCTGTGCACACGTGGTCATATCAGTCATTGTGGTATGGATATCCAGAATCCACAGCTTACTTCTAGTTCAAAGAGAGATGGAGAAGCTACTTTGGTTTCTTAACTATTAGCCTTGGAGACACCATCTTAGGGTTCTTCATCGTGACTTGGGTGTGGGGAGGAAGAATACACCACACCCCAGAAATAAAATTCTGATTTTATACATTGCAATTAACTGAGAGCAACAGGAACAGAAGTTGGTGCTATACTGTGTTTATTCAAGAGAAAGCTAACTGTTTTGAGAAAGACTTTCAATAGTTTGCAGCAATGCTTCCATTAAAGCAGAATATGTAGCTTATGTGCCCTAGGAGTTGATCAGTGCTGCTCTGATGAGCAGCTAAGGGCCGTATTCTTATGTGACTCTACCAGAAACTGCCTGAAAAATTAGCAGAGAAAGAAAGTATTGCCTTAACGTATGAGAAAGTTCAAAGACCATTCCTACTTCCCAGGTATTTCAAGAGCTACAGAAAAACAAACCTTTAAAAGAAAAAAAATGTTTTAGTTAGCATGACTAATGACACCTTTTTTGTTGTTTTTATATGTAGACCAAATATTTCTACCAAAAGTCCTATATATTTTCAGTACTAGTTATTGGCACAGCAGCATTGAAGAAATACATGGGAAAGTATTTTAAGGTTGTCCTGTTGGAGGTTGAGGGAGAAGTAGTGTACCAGTTTGCCTATCAACTTCAATCAGCTTCTGTCTAGGCACACACGTTGTGCTTATCACCAGGGTATCTTGGCAGTTATTTCAGCCATATGTCCATGATGTTCTCACAACTTTGCATACAAATGCTGTAATTTCATGCACAATTTATGAACTTGCGTTTAACAGTGTGAGGCACCAACATTCTCTTTTTTTAAAGTGGGACAGAAGCACTGCCACAATTCTTACCTTGTGCACGTATCTTCCTTTCACTATTCATTCACACCTGGGCTGTGAGGATAGAAGATAAGAAGATGGTTGTCCACAACTATACGTCATTTTAGCCAGAAAAATCCCTGGTTACATGCTAATCCTACTTTCTGAGGATTTGGATAGTGGGACCAGTAGAGAAGGGGGTCAAAAGGAAAACAAAGCTAAATGAAGAGAATTTCTTCCATTTCTCTTCGAAACATATTCCATACATTTTTCCGTTGGTGCTGCTCAAGTACCCGGCAGTTACTTCTCCCAAGTCCAGCTCTTTCTACACCAACCACAGTCTTTAAAGCTAAAGAAACTCCTGTTCTCCCTCAGACCACAAGTCCTCACCCTTTGTATGGCAGGAATTGGTTTCAGTTGCCTCAAAAACACGCACATTGCTAATGAAAGCTTCTAGTCTTCTGCCAGGCATCCTCACACCTGCAGTAGAGGCTCCTGATCTTACTTTTAATTGTAAAGCTTTCCGAAGGTGGAGACTTGTCACCTCTTTGCCTGAGTGACAAAAATCCAACCAACCAACCAAGCAACCAACCACACACTTACACAACTGTGCCAGCCTGGTGAGCAGTCCCTCCTTGCTGCGAGATCCGTATCCCTAAGTCAGCTGCTGCTTCTGTATTGGGGGAAATTGGGGAAGATTACAGACACATCCTCCTTGTCCCTCTGGTGGGTGACAAATGAGGGAATGAGACTCAGAGTCCTGTAGCTAATTTACC
The DNA here is from genome assembly GCA_013398225.1 of Steatornis caripensis. Classification (NCBI taxonomy): domain Eukaryota; kingdom Metazoa; phylum Chordata; class Aves; order Caprimulgiformes; family Steatornithidae; genus Steatornis; species Steatornis caripensis. Next base: position 162,380 of record VZSC01002833.1, read on the forward strand.
TCCGAGGAGGTCGAAGTGCCTCCCAGAGACTGATCTTTTATCAGTATCGCAGACCTTGCCACACTGCCATTTACTGTGTCTTGGCAGGTGCTCTGCAGCTGCTGCTTCTCCACATCAGGAAGAAAATATTCTGCCTTTTGCACCCCAGATGAAGAAAATGTAGCCTATGACACATAAAAAGTGATTCCCTGTGGCCTCTGCAGAAACTAGGAATACCTTAATAGTACACCATTTAATACACAGGGAGAGAGAAAGAGCAATAGAGTACTGAAAAAAAGAGTCTATGCATCTAATATATTTCTGAAAAATGAGCACTTCCCCACAAGACGTACGGAAACAACTGCCTTAACTGAGTGCATAGTGCCCCTTCAACACAGACAAGGCCAATCTGCCTGACGGATGACACTAAACCCAGAAATGCATGAGTGCTCTCCTTGGGCCACGAAGCAATAATGTCTCCTCGCTAGAGTTACTGCCACTTTTAAGACTAGGTGGAGGGTATTAATTATATTCGCAACAGAAACAGAAGTAAAGGCTGTGGCATAGCAGCATAATAGTATTGAGACTGTCATTTCCCAGTCCAAACTCCCCTAAGTCCCAGCTGAGGTCTCCTGCTCAGGTTTATACTCTTCATTTCAAAGGAGGGAAGAAATAAATAAATTATTTAAAGCAAGCAGTTTAATTCCTCTCCAAGTAAGGAAGGCCAGGTGTTTGGAGGGATTTATGGGTATTTTTGCTTGAGGAGGTTGGTTGTTCGTTTTTATCCAGTAATTGTCTGCTGTCCTGTTTTGAAATGAATTGACAGCATTCACACGGTGGAACCTAACTGACCCTAAAGTCCCCCAGGACTTGGTACTTTTTAGGCTTACTTTACACATTTTAACTCAAGACTTGAAGAATGAGAGCGCAGAAAAAATATTGCCATAATCTTGCTCTGCATCTCCATATACTGATGATACCTAATATTCAACAAAGCATTATTATACCCCAGCCCTGACACAAGAACTTGATATCATGGTACCTTATGGGGCTACTTATACTTCCAGTTCCCAGAGTAGTGTATGTAAATTTCACGAACGGTTCTGCAGATCTTTTGCTGCTTTGCCTTCTCTTTTTTTAATGATACAAGTGATCTACAAATTTCTGCTACTTGATATTTCTAACGAAAAAAAAAGAAAAAAGAGGCTCCAGAGGCAAATTTGGGAAAATTTTATATCGATTTTTTTTAAATCTATATAGTCAATGACATTTCAAATTAAACATTTTAAACCTGCTTCCATTTACTTTGCTTCAAGAAGAAGATGTTAGCAAACTCACTCCTCTTTATTCTTCCATTTGCCGATAGACTACTTGAAAACAAAAAATTGAAGGTGAAATTAAAGCTGAGTGTAAACAAAAAGTAAGAAATTACAATGTTTGGGGGGGAGATGCTCCCTGTCCTTTCTAATATCTTCTTTTTACTTCTGATTTCTTGAGTAAATAGTCCATTCATGAGTCTGCCTTGCTGTTTGCTTCCTTTCTTAATTTAAAATAGTTTTCTTATAGGTTTATATATTTAATTCTCTTGGGGTGGGGTTGTTGAAGAAATCATTAGTCAATGGTTTATACAATTGTAATTTCATTTTCCCAGGTTATTAAAAACTAACACCATGCCATTTAATTAGACTAGACATTGAGAATCCACTTAAAAGTTAGAAATACTTACAAACTGCCTATCTTCTTCCTCAGTACCAACTAAGATTTCATAATAAATCATTATTCTTTATTTCTGAGTTTAGTAATTACAAAAGACCTCATTCTTCATTATACTCACCATAGCTATACCTATTTCCATAAGTTATCATCTCATCTATTTGTATCAAGAGTACTATTAAATATAGCATTAATTTATCAGAGCAGGGTATGGAAAGAAGTCCTTAGAGGATATTATTGGTAATGGTCTGAAACAAAGCTTTCTGCTTATCCAAAGAATGAGCCTCCGCAAGGTCCCACAGTATTAACTCTCACACCACAGCATGGTAACACTCTAGAGCCCTGAGCAAGGGGACAGTGTATGAGGCAAAAGAGACATTCAGTGGCCGCGTCCTTTCCAAGTGCAGTTCCTGTGCTGAGCCTTGAACTTAGATGACAATTACTGTCAGCTTGAACACAGACCTCTTTCCCTAAGGAAATGAACTGAGACCTCCAATTTATTTCACATAGCCTATTATAGAGCCATTGGATAATAATGGCCTTCAGTCACTGCCAACCTACAATGAATTTGAAATAGTGACTTAGAGGGGAAAGGCTCTATGTCATAACCCCCTAGGCACACAATCCCCTCTATCATGCCATTTACGAGGCAGCTTGGCCTTGGCACCACATTTATTTATACCATAATATTTCATGCTATATAGTCCGAGGTTAATAAAGCCTCATTAACAGCTGCTGGTAGACCCCATAAAGCTCTCTGAGATTTCATTTTACAATAATGGCAAAGAACCTCACAATTTATTATTCCCCCATCCAATCTCAAAGGCCCTAAAGCTAAGGTTAAAATGGGGGAGAGAAGGGGGGAAAAAAAAATAAAGCATTATCTATTGAGGAGAAGTCAAAAGTAGCACTGGCCTCCAGGCCACCATTAGCTACGGAACCATTTGTCGTGCATAAAAAGTTGGCTAAATGTGCCTTTTTTTACTCAGAGATGACAGTGTACACAGAGGTGAAAAAGCATAATCCTTCCAAAAACATAATAGGAAAACAGTTACCTGCATAGCCTAACTCTTTATTTAAGAAATTCATATTTTTCTACAAAAGCATTGAGAAAAAATAGACAAATAGATGGTGCAGTAAGGAGAGGGCAGAGGAAAATATGTCTGTGTAATAGGCAAATATGTTTTCCCCATGCACCAGACCATACATTCTGTTGGTATGTCTAATACCGCTTCAAGGAAAAAATCTAGCTAAGGATGACAGTGATTTTTAATTCTTGTATCTTTTTTTCAAAATTCCCCCTGACTTGACTTGAACGAGAATTTCACCTCAGACTTTAAGTAGGCTGCTGTTTTCTGGAGACCTCTGAACTTCTGAAAACTGAGCAGCCTTTCTCTCAAGGTCGTCTTTGGTACGGTCAGAAGTGCCTCTGCGCCTTGGTGCTTTTATATTTGAATTCGGAGTATCACTAAAAATTGCTGAAAGAAGTATGTTTTCCAAAAGAATAAATGATTCTCAAGGCATTTAGAGTTGGGTTGCTTTCTTTTGTAAAAAATATGAGCTTCTCACAAGGCTTTTCAGTATTGGGAATTCAGTAATTCAGTTCGTAATTCCTTTCTTAACCTGTTTAATGGCAGAACAGCACTGGAACACTCGGGGAAAACAATAAGCTAATACATCAGCAGAAGAGACTTCTTAAAATCTCTGTATTAAAGAAACACATTGGAGCTTTTAAAGGGAATAAAACAGGCACAGCTGAAGGAGTGTGGCAACAGGTCACGGCAGGAATAAGATGTGAGTATTTACTTCTTACGTATATGAAGGAGGAGAACAGCATGCCCAGGAGTCACCTTTGATACAGGACAAACTTCGCCTCTGTATTCATATACAATTCTGAAATAAATATGCAACATGTCTTCGGCAAAGAATTCACAATCCAAATAAAGGAAACAGAAAGGAGTGGCAGGCCAGAGAAGGGTTGAGCAGCAAAATGATTTGTCCAAGATCACAACCCTGGCAGGCAAAGGAGGAACTTGAAATCTTCTGGCTCCTATTCTACAACAAATCTAGAAGAGCAGGGGTCAAGTCCAGTCCAGAAAGAAGGGGGAGGAACTTGATGAAGAAAAAAGAATCACAAGTGAGAAAAGACAGATGGGTGTCAAAGCCTTTGAAGGCCATGTGTGCTGATATAAAGCTCATATTCGAGATTTCTGCTGTATTCAGGTATTTACAAAGCCAGAACTTGCAAACAGTGCCAGAGGTCATAGGATTGTAAATATTAAAATGAAAGATAAAAAGCAATTATTTCTCAAATAACTTCAGTTATCAGTGAAACTCTAACACACACGCACAATTTCTCAAACAGAGATCGATGGGATCACACACTAGAATTTAAACATTTGCTTAAATGCTCTATAGAGAAGAGATGGTATTACTCATATATGAAACTGAAAATTCACGTTTTACTGCAGTCTCTTGAGAAGGGAATGTCAACAGTCCACTTGGAATTTTTTGTCACGGGTTAAAAGATCTCTCCTTTGAGTTTTAGGCCTGTAAATTTAATATTAATAAAATAGACCACTGTATATTGACGTTGATCTCTATCATGAGATTTCCAGGAGCAAAGAAGTCAAGACAAGACCGTCTTCCTTGCGAGCATAGTGCCTGGATGACTGTCTACTGCACTCTAACCCACATTCCTTCTATTGGAGTACATTATTTGCCAAATTCCAGCGATGGGAAGACAGTTTATGGCAACCAAGAGCTTCAGTCTTTATGTTTATTGTTGTTGTTGTTGTTTTGTTTGGTTTTTTAAATCATATTCAAATTCCTCTAGATTGGAAGTACTTTTATATTTTGTTCTGTGAATGACAATAATAGGTATGAAATAGGCACACTGAACTATCTCACTTTGAAAAAGGATACTTGCAAAGTTTTACTCGTGACTGTGACCTTGTATTTGCTTCTTTTTGTTTTAGATTATCTTCCCCCTCTTGTGTGCCTTCCAGCTTTCAATAACAGCTTCGAAACAGATTATACAGGAACCGTCCATCTCCGATGTGCAGTAACATATTGTATAACTCAACTGCAGTCAGGCAAATTTCAGTCCTAGCTGACTGAGAGAAGAGGCTCAAATTATGAGGCCTAAGACTGCTGTAGGATCATTGCCTAGGCCAGGAAAAGAAAAGCCTTTAAAACGGATATGCTTAACAGTATTGCTTTAAAGAATGTAGAAGATATGGAAAAGTAGTTCCAACATGTTGCCCTAATGCAAGAACATTCGTGTTATATCCCTCATGAGCCTGTACATTATTTAGCTTTTGGCTCTGCCTGTAACGGCATCTAAGTATTGATCTGCACAGTTAAAATAAACCAGGTGAAGAACATTAAGCTTTAACTTTCACTTAATAGTAACAAGCCCTTGAATTATGTTTGCAATTGGAGCTCAAGGGTCCAGAAGCAAAAATAATAATTTTTAAAAATTATTTAATGGTCTAATGGTCTGTATCAACCTGTAGTACTTCACATTACACACAAAATTTCATTTATCTTCACACACCTGTTCCGCATCACTCAGAACCAGTACGTCCAAAAATCAAATGCTCACTAGGATTTTAAAGGTGATTTTGTAGTAACAACTCTTTTTCATCTCGTTTTTATTATTCGTTATAGGGCTTAGACTTCCTGAGCAGCTCAAACATACTCACATTGTTAGCAGACTAACACAGTATGAGAAAGAAAAAAATCCCACCCCACAAACAGACTCAACAAACAGGAAACCCTCATTTGCCAAGTCTATTGCATTAAAGAACAGAGAGACAAAAAAAAAAAAAAAAAGAAAAAAAACCCAGATAGGAAGACAAGGATGGTGGCTTTTGTATGCTCTAATTCCAATCACTGTTTGAGAAGCAAAAAAAGGCTGTGGGTAGGTAGAGGTAAAAAGAGAAAGGAAGAGGTAAAATAAAAAGGACTCCAAAACAAAGTGCTAAAGATGAACATAAGAAACTGATAGATGAAGGAAGCCAGGAAACCTTCCAGACAAAGACATGGAATACAAGTCAAAAACTGTAAAGAGCACAAACATGGTAAGAGAAGAAAACCGGCAGTGCCCTGTGGTCATCTTGGGATCTCAAGAATCACCTTCAGCAGTCTAAAGAGAGGAGAAGCAGAGACAAAGTATGTCTACCAAGAAGACAAAAGTGCTGCCATTTATTTCAGCAAAGGTAACGTTTGTAAAAGTAAAATATAGAATTTATAACCATTTTAAAGTCAATAAAAACTACAGAGAAGCAAAGAACTGTTGCTAGCTCTGGGACATATCTGTAGGTAGTGGGAGTAACCAAGTACTAAAACTAGAAAAATAAACATATGAAATTACATATGCAGGTGAAAATAAAAAAATCTCAGTATCCATTTTCCAGCTGATTTCAATCTACACAAAAGACAGAAAAGTTGCACTTACATTTGAAACCTGCTCCCCATTTGAATGTATGCAGCACAATTAATTTTACATGTGTTTTACACACTTCTTTCTTGTTTACTCATAATTTACCAGTACCTGAATTTTCAAGCGCAGTAAGATAGAAAACCTGCTTTAAAGAGAAAAACTTTGGGAATTTTGATCAGATTATTAATAATCATTTATAGTAATAATCTTCTCGCTTCAAAAGTAGTTCCAAGCATCTTCACTTGTAAATGATTAATTGAAAAGTCTTAATTGTGAGATGCAAGGAAAAACCAGAAAGATTAAAAAATAGTCATCCATTAGCTACAACAGCTTTAAAGAACAAAATCGGTAGAATGGACTTCACACTGAAGTCGAGGGAGAGTTGTAGCAGCAATTGCACAAAGGTCTACTCGCATAACAGCATTGCTAGGATTATGCTGAAATCTAAAGGATCTGCAAATATTTGTCGTGATGACATGTCAGTATGAAATCACAAACATCCAAAGGGATAGCATTCCAGTAATGCCCGGGTTATTGTCACTCTTCCATCGCATGAGATACACACCTAAAAAACAAATGAGATAAGGGAGAAGTCACGAGCGCACATGTAAACCCACAAGATCCTGGGATCCCCAAATGCGTCTGCAGGTCCCACATAAGAAATCCACTTTAAGGCAACGGCCCAATGAAGGCCTGAGTGCTTACAGAGCTTATAGGCACTCTAATTTTTATTATTTTTGTTTGTTGTAAAATTTTGTTTTGTGGAGAATGGACATTTCCTTTGGAGAACTAAAAAAGGTGGGGGGAAAGCGAGAGAGAAACAAACAGTGAATGAATTTTTCAATGTTTGGCATCCCAAGGGGTAACATTAAAAAAATAAACCTGTTTCAAATTTACTCTTTTCAGACTCAATACAGTGGGGAAAGCACATGTTCTTAATATTAGTATATCACATGCTTTTCTCTTCCCTTTGCCCTCTCAGCAGACAACTTTTCCACGTTCCTAGTCTGAATGAATAAGAAAGTGGTTTTCCCATCCTTATTACACAACAGTAAAGAAAAGCAGGAAAAGGAAGAATTAAAGGCTATATGTATGCAGTTAAGCAAAGACACTTGAACATACTTTGCCCATGCTTTGAAATGCTTAGGAGCTAGGCACCTCAAATCTGGAAACTGTAGAGATACATCAGCTTGGGTTCAGGGCTGTGTTCGTATGTGCTGCCTTTCAACACATTCACATTTCTCTTGCACTGCTTATTCTTGCTCCAGTCCTTTGCAAAGGCATTATCCAAGGTAGTTACTTGCAATAGCAGGGGTTTGGACTCAGTGACCCAGAAGGTCCTCTGAGTAGTCTAATTCCCTCCCCAGCTATACTCCATAAGCTGTGGTGCTCCAAGTAATAGCACGATGGACCTTTTCCTTACATTCAACAACATCTTTTATTGAAAGCAAAAATATTTGTCTGTATCCTAGCACTAGGTTGTACCACAGTGACTGGGCGAAATAGCATTTAGTTTGCACACAACAATGCTAGAGAAAAGAGGTAACACTGGCATCTGAAGAAAGAGTTTTATCTATAAAATCTTTTATTTTAGACTATGAGGCCTGGCTTTAAGTTACATTTTAACCATAAACATGCAAGAAGCTGTCCCAGATGGTGAATGTAAAACATGCTGTAAATGTTAATGAAGCAAATAACTCACTAATAACCATAATGCCAACACTGCTGTGTTTTTGGTAGATGTTAATAAAGCAAAATTAAAAAAGAGCATGCAGCATTTAAATAAGTGCCTAAGAAATCTAATATAATTTGCTAATTCAGCTATTCACACTTCAATTGCGCAGCCCCTGGTCATCTGCTCAAGTACAGCTGCGTCATGTAAAAACAAATAAAAAAAAAGTTTTATTGTCCACCAGATGTCCCAGCTTGTAATACTTGCTGCTATATTTCAGGTCACCCAAGGTTCAGCCACATTTAGAAATCGATTGTTCTTGGATGGCCAACCTTGTGACAGTGGTCGAGGCACTTGCGCCCTAGGTTTCACCCCGCTGAGAGGTGGGGGAGCTCTTCTGTACTGAAAGCAATGTGCTTTTGTCTTATGAATACCATAGGCACCCCAAACCTAACTACTGCAAGAGCTCAAGGGAAGAGCTGGGAAGAGCTGGAATGGGAAGAATTCAGGCAGCATACACCCTGCCTCATAAGGCCTCTGAAAACCCATTAACAGGGCCCTACCAGGTTTGTTTTCTTTCCCAAAAATGAATTTATTATTATTTAAGAAAAGGTATCAAAGAACAGGCAGAAAAGCCACAGCTGTTCTGCACCAACACTCTCTCTGCTCTTCATAGAGAGCTAGACCCTATATGTAGTGCAGTCAGTGCTTCTCCCCAAATCACACATAAAAATCAATGGAGCAGAATTATCAGCTGGAGCTAAAAACATCTTGCATCAAGGATGCCTGCTGGTGTGCTGTGCATAGCACGTTTGAAATCAGCAGGCAATGTTTTGTTTATGGATTTTACAGTGCTGACAACTAGGGAAAGGATGGGTGGGAGGGAAGGAGAGCTTGTTTCTGCGAACAGCTCCTCCTCCAGAGAAGGAGAAGGGCAACACTGAATGGAAGGAATCTGAGCAGAGCTAGGGACCCCCGCCAGAGCCACATCGAAAGCACAGCTGTAGCACCAGATTCCCATTAGAACAAACCGAGAAAGCTGATGATTTTATACAAGGGTGCATCACACTCAAAATACTGTCTTTGCTGCACAAGGTACAAAGCAACCTGAAACTTCCCAAATGTGTCGAGATGTTTCAGAGCAACTTTTTCTTAAGTGGGACCTGCGCAGCCTGTCTTAGCAACACAAGCATCTGTTTCTCACCTTCTCCAATGATTTACAAGGAGCAATATCTTGACAGGAATATTTTGCCAGGAATAACGTTCTGCTGCTACACATAATTTACGCAATGCTGCAGAAGTCAGGAAAAGTTACATATTTGTCAGGCGTCTACCTCTCAGTGTATGGTTCTTCTCAGCTCACTGAATTTTTGCAACTGTATGCAGCCAGCACTACCCGCTGGCACTGAAACTTGCATTGCAATTAATAGACTGGTGACTTGATCAAAATATTTTACTCTTGAGCTTTACTACTATTAGCCCCAAAACAGAGAACAAAAGAAGCAGCAGGGGATTAGTCAGCAGAAGACCCATCTGTCCTACCAAGGACTGAATTTTGGAAGGGGTTTCAACATCTGTGAAGGGACCTTACATTTGAGCTTGGACAGCTTTAAACCATCATTCTAGTTGTTCTCCAAAGCCTGCATTTCTCACATTTGTTCTTACAGTTTGTCAGCTCCTCCATGCCCATTTCCCCCCACTTCAGCATTTACTTGCTCCTCATCCCCACAGCTGACTGGACATGACACCCATGCAAGCCAGTTTATCAGAGTCTGCTCTACTCAACTTCTCATTTTATTGCCAAGTCTCAACAGAAAACCACAACCATGTCCTTGAGTGCCCTTCAAAATCACAATCCTCTTTACAGTTGTGCTCACTTCCTAGGTGACACTGACAAAGAAATGCCACTACATCTTTTACCTTTCTCCATCTCTGTTTTGAAACTTTATTCCCACCTACCACGGTAGTCAACCCGTGTTTCTGTACTCTGTCTCTTGGTGGGGCACTAAATAGGCAACAACAGTCTGAAGGAGATGGAGCAACAGTTGTCTCGGTTGACTAGGCTCCACTAAAGCCAAAGACGTGCTGCTGCTGGCACAGGTGCTAGCCAAGGAGCCCCACATCTGCAGGGCCCTCTGCTATCCTGTACACCAGGAACAGGAGAACAGCAGCATGGCTAGGGACAAACCGGGTGCTAGCCTCAGGCTTGCTGTGACTTTGGGTCAGTCACTTCGTCAGCCTTAAGTCTGTTTCTGACACATCAAAGCAGCGGAAGTATTATTCAGAAATGCAGTGAGCATACAGTTATCTAAAAGGGCAAGGAAGAAACTCAGGGAGAGCAAAACACAGTGTCTTCAAACAGGTAAAGGAATAAAGTCCGAAGAAGTTGGATAAAATTTTAATTATGTCAGGAGAAATTCACCTACGTGCCCAGGGAGCAAAAGATCTAGTCCAGGAATTGCAAACAGCTTATCACTGCAAATGCACATCCTTGCATTTCCCACACAGTTCACGTGGGACGCGGTGTGTGCATGCACACACGCTTCTCAGCCGCCTGCCCAGCACTATACGCAACAGCTCCTGGTTAATTACCCGTAGCCTGTTCTGTGCCTGCACCGGGTTTTGCTACCCTTGGAAAGCTGTCTTTGCATTCCCCTTTATTAAACGTTCCCAAAAGCTGGGACAGGTGTTGGAAGGATTAAATCAAATTTAAAAGAAAAGGAAAAAAAGCAGAGGTGGGAGGAAACAGAGGGATGAGAGAAGATAGCAGTCCTCGGCGAAGCCAGGGTATGAGAGCAGGGAGCAGGTGCGGGGACAGACATCGTGCCTCCCCTGCATTTAATTCTGCCATCACGTCCTGCAAAGGTCCCAGTACCAGACTTTTCATCCTGGAGCGACGCTGGCAGCATGCAGCCCCTGTGAAGACAAAGACAAGCACAATCTGCTCCATGCCAGGATGGCAGCCCCCGCACCGGTGCTGCCCTGGAAACCCACCCTGGCTGCAATCGCTCTGCCTTTGTTGGCAGACAGCATCACGGCACCAAGTGCCACTCCTGGCCATTGTAGAGGCTCATTCAGACTAATCCTCTCGGAGGTTATCTTAATGAATAAGCAGCTACTGGATTAGATGGGAGACAGGCTGCAGCTGAAAGCTAACCAAAGTTTCCCCTTGTATCTCTGTTTCCAAGCATCAATTTCAGTTTCCAGCTATCAAAAGACATTTTTTCCCCCCTTTTTAATCATCTGCTGTGAGGAAGTCCTATTGATTTGAATGACAGTTTTGTTTGACAAACTATAAAATTTGATTCTACCCTTTTAAGACTCAGTGTCACTTTTAGGTTATTGCTAGCTCTTGAAGTTTCATTGTCAGGCAGACAACACCAGGTATATTTCAAGCTGCAAGGACTAGAGTCCTGGGATTACATGACTGAGAAAACAATATGTGACCCAAATCTAATGGTTCAGAAGGCAAATGTAAGGAAACTGTGATTATTTGTCAAGTCTCGCTTTTAAATCAATTTCAGGAGGTTTTGAACATTGAGGCTTGAACATCTTGAATCATTGCCAATTCCTTAAAGCCAAATTTGTCGTCTCTGGTGTTTCAATTATGCAAACTGCACTGTATCCACAGACAGACAGTGTTTACACTTTCAGTAACAGATCTTAATATCTAAGCAGACATGCAAGCAACTGTTATCTCGCTATGGTTTCTATGAGCATTTGTCATAAGAGGTTATTATTTTCTTGGGACTGTGCAATTAAAATTCACCGTTTATTGGCCTCTGTCATGCTTTAAATAACCCTTTATCTAGGCTGTTACTAAACAGCTACTTTTGGTTCTTGTTTCATTAGCGGTTTCAGAGGAGGGATAATTCACCTAATTCAGTGGAGTTAGGTCTCACTTGCACCAACAGAAAATAAGAATTAGGACTTCCTTTTTCCAGTCCTCTTCCGCACGTACAGGTCTGATCTTCTCTGAAGCCCACGGAAGTCAGCCACCCACAGGTACCTTCAGAAAAAGGGAATCTGACCCAGATTCTCAGCTGTCTGGTGAAATCAGTAAATCAAAACTAGTAGTTTCAGTTAGGCAACATCTGAGCATCCTACCTATATGGGTGAGAGAAAGCAACAGGACAGGAGGAATATGAGAAAGCCTTAAGAAGCCAACAGAATACATGGCGCTATATGTGGAATACTTCAAAAGTGCTAACGGCTTTTGCTCCTAAATGATACTTCTACTGAGATTTTTCCTCGAGATTTCACAGTTCTCAGTTGCCTGCGCAACTGTAGCTGGTATTTTTTCTTCAACTAACAATAATCCCCTAGCCACATTATTGGTTTAAGGCTCTCAGCCCAAGGACAGAAAAAGAGCTTCCCATTCAAATTAGTATGAATATATTAGCATATGTTTTAAACTCTAGGGAGATTTGTTCAGGGGATGCTTTGCAATTTGAAGCCAAACTTGGATTTGAATTCTGGGAACACCTTTACCGATTGCAATCTGACTTTAATGGTCCCAGATTCAGTAATACAGGCCTGTATTTCTCTTGTAAATACATAAGTGAAAAGGTGATAATACATCAAATATTCCAGTCTAAAAAAAAAATTCCACAAATCCTAAAGAGAAAGCCCACCTAGAAGAAAAACAGACAAATTGGTATACAAGACGGCTACTGACAGGTCCGTCCAAAGCCCAATTTCAGACTTTCACTTTAAAACTTTGGCACAGGGATCTCTTTCTGATGATAGCTAAGTATGTTTACCTCTATACAGCACAGCACACTTTGTAATGCAATGTAGTGCTTTTCTTCCTTCCCCTGATTCTCACTCTTTCCACATCCCTAGCAACACACATGGCATAGTACAAATGCTTAAAGTAAGTCAAGGGCACAAGGTCTATGAAACAGCATAAAAAGAAACAAGGGCCTCCACAGGAAACAGTACAGAAATCAGTGCAGCACAGGTTGAATTTATTTTTGCAGCTATTGCAGAGGTTTCTGTATATGGTTCCTATATTACCAGCCAGAGGTCCATTGCCACGCACCATGATACAATGTGTACCCAATTATGTGCTACCTGCGTGGCTTCTGTGCTTTAGTTTAGATCACACATTCCAGTTAACTTACCTGCAGAGCGTCCTAGGAAGAAACAGATGTACCACCATCTTCTCAGGGACAGGAAAAGGAGCAAACAAAATTTAAGGCCTCCATCAGGCTGTATTTAATAAATAATTAAATCTTAATAAATACTAAAAAGGCAAAAAGCTAAAGCAAAAACATAGTAGAGGTACCAAGAGTGGGATTCACTGAGATACAGACTGTTTAAATGAATTAAATTTTGACTGAAGATCTAGGTTTACCTTGATGTCACTTTTATCACCTCCATAATGATTGTATTTTTATATTTTAATGCCAATAGGACACGCTACCCTTTAAATTGGAAGAGTATCTATTTCCTCCTCAAAGAATGCTAAATCATCTAAACATAGAGTGATTCTGAAAACGCCTCATGAAGTGTGAATCTGTAGAAGAAAAATCAAAATTACCCACTAGGAAAAACAAGCTTATGAATGCTACATGTAACTTCAGTCTATCTGTAACTAGTGTGTTTAAATGTTGGCTAACGAAACCCATTTCATTTAAGTAAGATGGTCTCCCTTCGCATTATATTTCTGCTTAGCATTCATGGCCTGCCTGGGAAATACTCTGTTAAAACCCCATTTTAAAACCGCTGCCTGTGAGATGACATTTTAATGCAGTCAGTGCTCATCTCCGGAGTTTTTCCTGTGAAAGAACCGTGTCTGTTCTGTGGAGATAAAGCAAGAAAACACACACAGACTCCAAACCCCTTGAGAGGGGGCAGGGGTTCAATGCTAATGTTTCTGTTCTCTGCGCTTCTTAAGTATTTTGTTAATTAAAAGCCTTTTTTGGTTTTTGTTTGACAGAAGCAAAGCATTTGATCTGCGAAACCCTTTATACCTGGTCAGATGCTCATCCCTCTCATCCTCCATCACCACAGGACTAGCTGCAATCCTCCTCAAACACTGGTTCTGCTTTGGAGCCCACAGGGATTTTGCTCGGCCTGAATTTATAGTAGCTCATACAGGACGTTTACCTCCCTTCATCCCCTGCCCTGACTTTGTCAAAAAATATCTGTTGACTTGCATTGACAAGGATATTAACAACCCCGGGGAAATTTTTTCCCGAGCTTGTCCGTGCAAGCTGGCAGTAGCCATCTTCTGACATGTTCAGTGCTACAGTCTAAGCACAGCTGGGCAACCGCTGCCCGAACACGAATACTCGTGATAGATGAGTTTATTTAAAGGCTGTATCAGATACTGATGACTGGCTTAAAACACCTGCTTCGCCAGCACCACAAGAAAGCTGCCAAACCAGTGAAACATCAACCATCGCTCATCAGCAAGCATTGATACTTGGCTAATAGTTAACTTTCTGATCTATTACTCTGCTCTTTCTGTTTATGTACCAAGACATGAAAGATCAGCGACACACATCTAAGTCACCCAATGGCAAACATATGCCAATATTTACTTGTACTTTTCAATGCTTTTTTCACTCCCCTTGAATACAAGCAGTTGCAAGGATAACGAAAGAAAACCAGAGGTAACTGGCAGGCTGACTTTGCTATGTACTTCTGCACACACAGCGTTCTTCACAAGAATCATGCTACAGAACTTTATTCATTCAGCAGCTAAACACCTAGCGTTATGCATCAGTGCTGACTGCACATCAGGCTGGCATGTCGAAAGGTGACTCGTTCCTCTTATCTTAGCGCGGGACTAGAAGTGCCTCTCTCTCTCTGCGCTTAATATAGAAGCACCTGAGTCAGCAAACTTGTGGATGACTAAAGATAGCAAGGCTGAATCCCTCCCTCAGCTCTGCAGCATAGACCAGCCACGAATACAAGCCAGCTGTGTCAAAACCAATGTCGATCACCAGGAAATACAGGAGACCTTGGCTCTCACAGTCAAAACCATCTTGCTCTCACATTTTACAAAGTGAAAGTCAAAAGGACTATTAAAGGAGCAATGGTGTCAGGCAGCAGCACGAGCGCAGCAGCCACGACATGAGCCGCTCCAAGAGGAACCACACATACAGCTTGGGCACAGGCAGGACCCTCCAGTGCCGAACAACCAAACCACCACCAGAGTGGTCTGCATGGCAAACACTCCTCTCTTGCACCTCTTCATTACAGAGGTGACAGATGCTTCTCACTTATGGCAGCAGGATTCAACTCTATCCCTCCAACGCTGCGTCCCAGATGCACAAGATTAATTAGAACTAGGTCATATTGCAAGACATCAGACATTCTCTAGCATCGTTTTATTTTTCAGAACTTGCTGCTCCTACCTACTTGTTCAATTTTCTAGAAACTTCAAGCAGCCGCTAAAATGATTGCCTCCCACTCTTAGAGGAGAAAGATTGCCAGTAACTTCGAAGACATGAGAAAGAAAGAATTTCTCTTGAGTTTTTCTTCTCAAAAAGAGGAAAAGTTTGATAAAAAGAAAGCAGTAGTAATTTATTAAAATGAGTCCATGAAAGAAAAAAAAAAACTGCACAGCTTCATTACCTACAGTATGCACTGCATGCAAAGTTTGGAATGTAAATAAGTACATATTTTTTATTTTTAATTCTGAGAAATATGAAGAAATTGCAATGCTGCACAGGAAAAGCCTAAGTATGGATTTTGCCTCTAGACAAATCTCTAAAATAGATACAAAATTAAAGCATTGAAAACAGACAGCAGCTGTATTGTTAACCTATCAGCTAAAAGGAAGACTTATCCACAGAGTTGGCCAATATAATGTAAACAGACTCCAAATGCTGATACTGATACAGAAGACACTTGTAGTTTCAGAGTCGGTCTGGGGAAACAAGATCGCGCCGTTTTACTTAATCACTACAGAGCATAAAATTAAAAGTGACAGTGAATTTGTCCATGACACGTAGAAACTGTGAATGCTTATATCTTCTGAAAGAAAGGAATTAAAAATATGGAGTAATTCTAGAAAACGTTTAACAATTATGACACAATAGTTTAAACATTATTCTAAAACTTATTTCAATATTACTCTGAGAAGAACCATGCCACGAAAAGGATCCTTTGTCTTTTTTTTGCTCCACTATCTCCAGATACTTTCCAAATGTGTTTGGAGCACTGCACTTTTGTTATCCACTTTACACTCCTCCTCTATTTTCCTTTACATTTATCCTCCACATTTTGAAAAAACGATGCTTTAACATACACACAATTTATTGAGGAAATGAAAAGGGTTTTGTTATCTTAACACGAAAAAGCTCTACAGTTATCAACGTTTTTTGTACTGTCCACAAGACGTTTTAGCCTCCCCTCATACACCAAATCTTTCAATTTTTGGTTGATGTCAACTGGAATTTTTTTCTCTCTTATTAGTTTGAAAACTGCAGAATTCATTCTTTTATCAGTGTAAAAAGCCATCCCTCCTAATTTTATATTAGAAATAGTTGTTCCTCTCCTCTGAAATTCTTTTTAAAAGAGTCTAATTCACTCTTGAGATCCTAAATGATTATTTCCATTCTAAATATCAACTAAGATTTAATACAGGAATTTCAGTAGCTGTGTGTATTTTTAAGCACCAAATAGGGTTTTTTTAGGCTACTAATTTCAATATTGAAACTAGATGGCTCCCTATTTTAGGTCTCTTCACCTCTTTTTAGGTCCCCCTAATAATCCCAGCCTCTCCTTATGAATCTTCATGACTGGCAACAGGAATATCTAAACAGCACAACTTTGATCTAGTTTAAGATTTATCAGATGAACTCTTAAAGGACCCAAATTGTACATGTACAGAAGAACAGTAGTAAAAAACAACAGGATACGATTAAAACCTTGAAATTAAACAAAATAAATATTCAATTGCGACCTTTTCTTTCACGCAGCTTCTTCTTTGTTGTCAAATACCACAATTTCAGTAAGAAAACTTCCAAATTAGTCAAATCTGGTGACTGATGACTGCTTATATATTATGTGCATCATCACCAATATATTTCCAGTGTAGTCTATTGCTCACACCAGCAAAGCTCTGGCAGATTAGGGAGCAGTACTGACAAGCTCTGAGAGGTGAGACTTGCTATCTTTTTGCTCCTAGATTTTAAAATGCATACAGTGAGTATAATTCCAAGTTGTCAAAAGCAAAATCTTTTAGACACATTTCAGTCTTGGACACATTTATTTGCAGTATTCTACAAAATGCCCTATTATTAGTAACAGGTTTCTCTTTCCACAGGAAAACCTACATTGTGCATGACGAGTATCCATGTTTAAGAATCTAGCCAAGGAAAACCTGGGATCTACTCATCATGAAGTCAAGAAGAGAAAGGTAACTGATTTCAACTGTACAAGATTCACTCCACAAAACTCTTAATCATATAAGCTAGATATAAATTTCTGCCCTAAATCAGAGTGGCAGTTCTTGGGGAGGACCGGCCTTACCCATTTAATAACATATTTAGGAATCAATTTTTATTTTAATCATAGTTATGCAACTGAATATATCGGTAACACAATTTCAGGGTCAATGCCTTGAAAAGTTATTTTATTCATCCCAATCTGTGTATAGCTTACTGCCTTTATGAGCAGCAGCAAAAAGTGCTAGTTAAATTCAATTCAGAAAAACCCCACCAAATTCTATAAAGTCTATGAAACTGAAAATGCTATGATCTAACAGTCCTAAGATACCATTCCATATGTCACAAACCCTATGCTTCCTAAGAAAAAAATACAAATAATTTTGTCCAATAAGGAAGTCTAAGCACATCTTCACTATTTTTCAATGTGGTTATTGAATTTAATCTGGTTTACTGCACACTCCCACTAAACCAATCCAAATTTTCAAGCAAAGTATCAGCAGGTTGAAACTGGTTCATAAATTACCTAAATAAACATATTCCATCTGTGAATTGTCCTTTATCAATCACTGCCTATTCTCCCTCCTCTCCTCTGTTTATTCAATATTAATAATTTAATCAGAAGGACAAGCTATTTATAGGAAATGAAAGTGGCATTATGTGTCTCCACAGTGTCTAATTAAAAAAAATTAAATGCTTAATTTTCTGGAAACTTTCTGCAACATTTGCAATGGAATTTGCTCTTTCGATAAACATTTTTGATCATAAATCACTTGCAAACACTTTCTCAAACTCGATTCATCTGAGACATGGAATGAATATTCATGAATATTACTAATTCTAGTGCTGCTTCCGTTCTCTTGAGGAACCTTGTTAAACATCTAAGAAATTTCAGAACATACCTCAAATCTCCAAATGTTGAGTTTGTGAAAGCAACTCTTGCACAGAACTTGGATTCTTTGGGCCTAAAAGAACAGAAAGAGCACAAAATAAAATAAAAGGTAAAATCTATCGAATTTCACAGTTTCAAAAATATTTTAGGAGATGATATATTGCAGTCAAAGACAGAACAGTTTCTATTTTGTCTAAACTGTTTTACTCATCATTATTGGTACTTCTTAAAATACGTATTTGGAGAAAGAGCTTCTAATATCTACTTTCTTTCTACAAGACCAAAGCTACACAGAACTGCTAATAATGGATATGAGACCTCAAAATTAACTTAGTCAAAGAAAGACTTGAAAATATCTTAGTACGTTACAAAAATCCCAAATGACAAAGTTGGAGAAGATTTATTAAAATTATGCTCAACAGAAAAGCAAGAGCACATCATAAACGGCAGGAAACTTTTAAACTAACTCTCATTTAAAGAACAACAGTGCATTTCTGTAGTATTTTAACCAATTGGGCAGTTCTAATACTGCAATAAAAAGAAATACAGTTGATCAGAATGCAAACAACTGAGAATTCCTTCACTTGTTTGTAGAGAGGAAAGAGAAGGGGGAAAGGGAGAGATCTTTTCCTGTAGCAGTAAGAACAAATGAGTGGTAATAAAACAGACGCCTACTAGTATGTAAGTACAGTAAAAATAATAAAGTGGAAAATCAACACTGGAGATAGTTTACACCTGCATCAGAATTAAGACTGCAAAGAGACTCTAAGTCTCCAATATGGCCGGAACGGAGACATCACTATTATTTCTAGACACATTTTCATCTTCAGTATTTTGAGGTCTTAAAAGCCCTGGTCTGATTTGGGATTTTAATTTGTTCAGCTCCCCTGCCAATGCAATTCAGTAGCTTTCAAAAAGTATTTAGAAGTGAGACGAGAGGACAACATGACTGGCACACATTTTACTTTTAGATGCAAGGCCACAGCTGTCAAAACAATCTCAGAAGAACAGAACATGGATAAAATATGGTGTGGAGTGGCCACACGAGTAGCTGGTAACAGTGTAAGCTAAAGCATTAGTTTGTTCCCATGGATTGGTCAACTAACTCAAATTAAAAGTAGCCCCCAGACACAGGTTAAGAGATGACTGATGCAGGGGAGCGTTAGAAGGGATTTAGATGTGTGCAGAAAGGATCTGAGAGAGGTCCAGCAGCAGTGAAGTCAGAATTCAGTTAAATACTATATCCAAGGAATGTGGGTGCTTTGAAGCTATCCTAGTAGGTCACTGAATATTACTTTTCTCACAGAAGACCCACCTGTGAATCAGCATCTGCTTTTCATTTGCAGATCGAGCTTTTTTTATTTCTTTCTTTCTTTCTTTTTTTCCTTTGTCAGCAGCAGTTAGACTGGGGAAACGAGAAGGACGTATTAAAAGCACCATCTATATCAACGTAATGCAGCAGCATGTTCTGAGGTCCCTCCCTCCCCGTCTTCCAGATTGGAGATTTGGCCAAAAATCCCATAGCCTTCTTCCAGGCCATGCTCCCAAATTTCCTTGTGCAGAAAGCAAGAGTACATCGCACCTAAATCATGGTGAGTGTGTGCCTGCAGCCTGGCATGGACTTGAGATGTGGCCACAGAGCAGCACGTGATGTGACAGCCCCAGGAATGCGTATGCGACTGATACCTGAGATGCAGTTCAAGTGATTTGAACAAGAAATAGTTTAAGAGCAGAGCCTAACAAAGACAGACGTCTAGTGTCTGGCAAGTGAGGAGCAAAGAGCAAGTGCAACGGGAGTTTTTTCCTCCTCCAACCAGTGCAGGCAAGTAAATGCCAACAGCATGTGTGGCGGTCGCCTGTAGCTCTTGCATTCAGCTTCATTGTGCTAAAATGTCAAACAGGATCTTTGCCACTGGCATAAACATTTTGGAGATGCTTCAGGGACTATGCTTCAGTGCTTATGTTTCTGCTAGTGCTTGACTTGCGACACAGGAAAGAGCCCTCAGAAACAAACGCAGACTGTGACTTGTAGTGAAGACTAGGATTTCAGCTGTGAGCAGATGAGGTTTTGGAAGGAGGGGAGGAAAGGAGTCAGGGTTTGAGAAATTACAGAAAGGTCAGATGCTTCCCTTACACATGCAGCTCTTTCAAAACGAACCAATGCCACATGGCACTCAAAAATACAAATAACATTGTTACTGCAGCATTTATAATCTCATATCCAGAGTCCCCAAGCAGCAGCAGAAGCCAGTTGTACAGAGAAGAGTGTGACACCAAGGCCCAACTCAGCATAAAGAAATAAATGCTTCTCTTTGGCTCTCTCTGCGCCTACCAGGGTGGTGATCACATTCAATGGGAGAAGGCGACAAAGGGGCACTCCAGGTAAGTCGCGTTTCACAGCTGCGTGGCCTACGCGAGGTACTCTTCTTCAGGAAAGCATTCTCTAAAGAATCGGCGTTCCTCCTCTTAGACAAACCTAGTAACCTCTGAGACATTGCATGAGGCCACATTAAACCTTTGCAGAAGAGACATGTTCCCACAAGTGCAAACGATTCATAGTGGAAAGGATCGAAGTAATAAACGAACATCCAAATTTCATAACCAACTAAGAAGCCATAGGAGCAATACCGTGCCAGTGATCTGTATTTTTCCCTGCAAGGTTATGTAGTCTTTACTTTAAAAAGATTGAGATGAGCAGCTTTATTTAGAGACTCTATTGCCATTGCAGCTCCGTTCTTAGACTGACATTACCAAGACGACAACAAATTACAAACACGCACACACACTAGGGAGTGTGATGTCCTGAAAAGATAGCCAGCCTTGTTGTTTTTTCATCCCTTGTACAGAATGTACATGACTGCAGCGGGATTGCTGAGAGTTACGAGTTATATGGGGCTATATATAAACCTAATACAAGTTGTGCTCTCCCTTCTAATTTGAATTAAGTAGAGCAGAGTGCACAATGTGGCTAATTGCATATATTCTTCCCTTTATGCTCACATACACTTTCCTTTCATCTTAAAAGCTGTGTTGAAACAATGAAGAGACTATGCTAGTTTGTATTTTGTTAGCATTTATTTTATGAACTGCATTCTCAGAATACATATTACTGCTTGTCAAGAACCACAAAACTTTAGAGAGAAGCTCCACTGATTTTTTTTCCTTATTTTATGCTATTGTGGCACTGTCACAAAAAATATTAAAACAGACAAACATTGCTTCTCCATTTATGGCTTCGTACAATTGTTGCACTGTGAATGATACCCAAATAAATTTCTTATTCCCTCCCTTAGTTCTGGCAGATATAACAGATTGAGACATTGCTAGACAACTACTAGACTGAAGTAATTAAACAGTGTAATGTGCAAACAGCATTTTAGAGTCAGCAATTAGATCACTCAAATTAGATGTTTTATTTGCCCAAACATGTCTGTAAATCTCATCGAACCAAAGGCTTCATTTACAAACAATACAGCACCAAAGATTCAGCACTGTGGACCACGGCCTGTAGTCAGTGCCCAATATACTCACGTGCGTATCCCTTTTCCCACTTGCAGCCCGCTACAATAGCGGAGATCCGGCACACTGATGCATTGATGAGACGTACAAACACCCCACAGGCAGCCAAGCTCCCTCTCCTTACAATGGTTGCTCAAGCAGCGCTCAAGGGCTGCACCGTGACTTGCCTTACTCCGGGTTTCTGAATGGAGAAAAATATAATCCCTCAGCATTACGGGGTGATCTGATCAAATGTGTTTATTCATCTTCTGAAACACATTTGAATTTTAAATTAACCTCATGTTTCTGAAACATTCCTGTTCACAGCCTTGAAAATTGACGTCTCTGAGCCCAGTCAGATGCAACATGAATAAAAGTAACAACCACAATGCGTTTTCTTAATTTTCTTACTGTCATTGTGATATGTTTGAGAGGAGAGCATCGTAATAAAAATATACCATCTCACCACTGCTCAGCTTTTGACATGCTTGCACTGTACTAAAAAGAGGAAATCTGATATTCCAGTGAGAGTTCTCTGTAGCCCAGGTCCATTTACTATCTAGAAAACGGTGTAAGTCAATCCACTGGGTACACACAAACCTTAAAAAACCTGCCACATGACAGACTGAGACCGTATCATTCATTATTTAACACTGAACATTCAGGCAATTAATTTGTCTATACAGTAGCAATGGTGACATCTTTTTTATAGCTCACCTGTCTTAAAAGACCGATGACCTTTGTTTCTCTTTCTCTCCCTTCACGTTACTTCTTAATGGATATAGTTCCATCGCTACGTAGTCTGTGGATGAGAGGTCACTTTCAAGAGGGGGTCAAAAAATTATCTGAGAATGCAAAATGGAGGAATACACACCCTGTATCTCAGGTAAGAAACCTCTTCCTTTAATAAATGCTGTTAAAATCCATGCAGAAATCTCATAAATAATTTACAATAACGCTTGACGTTAACAACCCAACATGTTGCCCCTGGAAAACAAGCAGGTCCTGTCTACTGGTATAAATGCATGTACCCAGCCAAACAAAAGAGCAGAACCCATTCAGGGACAGAATACTGTAGTTTGCCACAAAACCAAAAGAAAAAAGTAAATTCTATGTTGGCCACAAATTTCTCATGAAAAATTCTCAGAGGATTGTTAAGTCATTGTTATAATATTCTCCTATTTACAGGTTAACTCCGCTCTCTGATGAAGCCCCCAAACTGAAAATCTTCCATATGCTCATAAATTTAGACAGCTGAGAAAGGCACTGGGTACCTAAATCACCTGCATTCTCAGCTAGGTGTGGATTTAGAATGCAAATAGCCCAGTCTAAGTCCCATTCAAATCACTACCAGTTTTACACTGATTTCAGTGGGGTTGGAACTAGATGTTAAACTGCTTCTCTTTAAATTTAACGTTATTGCAAATGACCTATGCCTCTAGGTAGCACAGCAATAAAAAGAGCAGGAATAATCAATGGGACCATTTATAAATAATAGTGTTGGAATTGCCTGTAGAAAGAAGTCTGTCTTTATTCCTTCTTTCCTGGGACAGATGTATAGCTCTTGCCAAAGCAAAGCTACAAAGAACATCCTGGAGCATAGCAGGACTTCTGTCTCTCAAAGGGTTAGCGGGTTTTTGAGTAGGCATGTCAGCTGGCATGAACACTTTTCAGTCCTCAATACCCTTTTATACCAATACGAAGTTTAAAGGGAGAGGGAAAGGATTTTCCCTTAGTTTCCACTTCTTAAAAGCATTGTGTCTCATTTTCAGCCAGGAATTGGGGTGCAAATATAGAATATGATTACTGCCGGGGTTGGTCCACTGCTTTTCAGCAATATACGTAAAACTAAAATTTTGTGACTGCAGAAATAAGTTGCTGAGGTCTACATTCTCCTATCACAGGAAGGGCAGAAGGAAAGAGCTGAGGCAGCTCTTGTTGCTCAGAGGAACAATAGTCCTAGTATATCACATGCTTGGAAGGGACCGCCCCTTTCTGAGAAATAATTCTTTTGCCCCATATCTTAATGCCTCTTTATGTACCATCGGTCAGTGCTTTGCCACAGGAAAAAGAGGTACAGTTGTGTCACACCCACAAATAAGATCAAGTACTGTAACAACCTTGCCTATACCCAGTACAGTCCCAGATTATTGTGATACATTGGTTATTCAGTGTTCCTACCTAATTGTTCTTGTATTTCCCAGTGGGTTGAAAATGGGAGCCATCTTTTCTATTCACAAAGTATAAGGAGTGGGAAAAGGCAAATTCCTTTCCTTCAAGGGAAAACAACCCCACCCACTGAAATCACCAGAGAATCACAAAAGATGGACAGAAAGGGAAAGTTAAGCTGAAGACAATGGAAGCAAAACCTAAAGAGAAGACAAAGACCCTTCCAGGTCCCAGGAGTGGTCTGGAGCCCCAGGCCCCACCGCAGGATCTGTATTCCCGCTGAGATGCTCGGTGGCAAAGGGTACCGCTGCTTTTTCTGTGACAGATTTACCACTCTGGCACCAAAGCACAGCTGACCTTAGCTGCTGTTTACCTCTCCAGAACGGTTGCTCCCAAGGGGCACTGGAAATGCCCTGGTGCTGGGTGCAGATGTCCCCTCCAGCATGAGACTCAAGAAAAGACAGCTCTGAAAAACATAACACGTGCTCCCAGTTACCACCTTCCTTGGGCTCGCACAAGATTATCCATATGATCTCAGCTACATGGGAGGTCAGGCTGCAGAGGACACGAGCATCGTCTTGTAGCCCTTAATCTCTACACCATTCTATCTCACTCCTTGAGCATGTACGCAGAGCCCAGCTTTAATCCAGCATTTATCATTTCAGCAACAAGAAACCTCAGCAAAATGTAAAGATCTTTCCCCTTTTTGTATACATGCGTTCTTTGTTTACTTTTGCTCTCATGGGAATTTCATTAGAGCGGGGAGGGGGGAGGGGAATGAAGGCATCATTACATATTATTATCACTTACTATATTACCTTGCCACTGAAGCTTCCATTTCTGATTTAAGTAGAGAAAGCCAAAAGGATTAGGAGCAGCTGATAAAAACAAACTAAAGCTACTGGAGTGTGATGAAAGCAAAGGAATATTATTAATGTGTTGCAGGTACAGGAGAGAGATGCGATTGTAAGATTCAAGGGAAATAAGGCATAAAAAAAATCTCCAGTGAAAGTCTAATCCTTTGAAATGAATTAATTTACTAAATACTCCTATCATGTGAAGTTCAAGATTCACAGCAAATATCATTGCTTGTCAGAAAAGCTTTGACGGAACGCACTTTGAAATACTCATCATCCAACTCTGAGGATAAAGTAAGGATTAGAAATAATGTGGTTTCTTTTTTTTTTTTTAAGATAGCTATATACACTAAGACCACTATTACCCTTTCTGAGGGCACATTTCAAGGAAATTAAGAAGAAATCTGAGCTTACTTTATTTTGTGTCTTTTTTTTTTTCCTGTTTAGAAAAAAGTTCTATGATCTTGACCACTAAAGTGCACCGAGTCGTTTGCACTGTATAAAACACATACATTAAGTTTCCTTCTAATCATATATAGATCAAATGGCCCTGCAAGAGATTGAGGAAAATGAGCAATGTCTGCAAGAAATACTGAAGTGGAAAAATCAGCAGGTCTGCCAAAAGATGGGAAGGTAAAGAGTGAGGAGCCAGATCATCCAGGACCTGACTACAAAATCCTGTCTAACATGTGGAATCCCCATCACTGGAGAGATTTATGAACTGGTTCGTGAGGGATGGGCTAGATGAGTGCCTGAAACACATCCAGTCCAGTTTGTCTGTGATTAATATCTCACTTGCGTTACAGCAGACCGGCCCACGAACCAAGGCTCCCTACTCTAGCCACTGCACACACGAGCCTTTGCTCCTACAAGTTTGAAAAGGCTGGAGACCACTCACATTGTTCACATAATTTATTTTAAATGCTAATATTCCTTTAACCTCTGCAGCAAGGCTTAATCACCATTCAGCATGCTTTTAGGTCTTTCCTTCTCCACATCTGATAAAGCAGAACCTGTCCAATTTAAGTACTACAAAACAACAGGGCAGCAAGCAGAAGGATCACTTCATACCCAGCTCAAGGCGTTCACTGAAGGATCAGTGAGGACAGCCAGCCCCGGCTGCCACGGGATGTGGGGAGTAGCAGCCCCTCAGCCTCACCTAATGCCTGGCAAGCTTCTGTAAGGTGCTACAACCTCTTGATCGTGACTTGAAAAGCTGTTTTATAGCATCAGCACGTGCCTACACAGGATGCCTCAGCAGGGCTAGTCCCTGCATGAAAAAGAGATTCATCTCTTTTCTATGAAACTTCTGAACCAGGTAAATGAACAAACTCAGCCTTCAAGCAAGGTTTGATTGACTTCGTAGCAGCAGTAAGAATGAAGTCTGAACAGAAACATTTATCGCTTGCCTCTCCAAAACAGACCCCAAAACTCCCTTGGACAGGGAGCTATTTGAGATAACTTTCCTCGTAAAATCATAGAAAACCTAAGAGGGAAAAGGAGATTTCCACAAAGCAAGCTTCTGAGCGGATATTGCAACATTGGTATTTGCAAGCAATCCTACCTAGATGACAAAAATAATGCATTACCAAACCACAGTTCCAGCATTTTAACTCAGATACAAGCCAATTCAACGGGCAACGGGCACTGCACACACATACCCCTATGACGCCAAACATTGTTCACCAAAGCCCAGCTCACAGGTACGCACACCCCACCTCCCAGGCATCCTACTCGCTTACAGTAGGCTAGATCATATCAAAGGAACTTGTCATCACGGGAGCAAGGAGCTGCAAAGACTTCCTGTCAGATGGTTAAGGAGGACAAGATAGTGACGTGTGTACCATCTGGCAATTTACTCTTCTCCCCAGGGTGCAGCACACAGCCCAGATTAAAAAGCTTGCAGGAAATGCTTCCTAGCCCCATTGCCTCATCTCCTGTGTTACCATCCTCCTCACACAACCTCAACGCGTGTTGCTCTGACAGTGCACAGAGACCACAAAGAGTTCCACAGTGCCTGGTGCCACTGAAGCATCCACAAAATTACCTGCCACCGTCCCCTTTCGGTTTAAATGTGCAATGCTGTAGCATTCCATGCTCCAGAGCTTGAGGAAGGCAGGTGGTGCACTTGAACGCTGCACAAAAAGGACATCACCAAGGGTCTGATCCCACTGGTTTCACACTTTCCAAAACCCATTTTGCTCTGCATGCAATCACCTTCAAAGTCAGAGGGGTCATCGCTATAGGTAAGGCCCACCTCAACATGAGTCAAAGGATAGAGAATCAGTTTCCATTTATGAGCTGGAGACTACGAGTAGGAACATCTTGGTTTAAAGCCGAAGCAGTAATCTGTAAACAGTTTAAATCAGCCTTTTGATATTCAGCTTGGCACAATCCACACGTATAGAGTCTTAATGAACTCATTTCTAACTCCATCTACTTAAAAACTTTACCCTTATTAGAAAGCCAAGGGAACCGTTTCTATTTGCGAAATGAATAGGTACATATAAAAAGCATATAAAAATAAACATGACAAGTCAAGTTACAGGGGAGGTTGCTGGTACAGGACATGCTAGGTTTATTTAAGAAATGGATAAAAATACAGTACCAGGTAAAGAACAGAGTAATCAAGAATGAACAAGTTAATGAATCGTATATGATAACTCTCAAAAGATTGTTATTCTGCAAAATTTTCCAAGCTTTTTACATTTTAAAAAAAAAGTTTCAGTGGCCTAGAAGAGTTGATACTAACTGGCTGCAGTATTCAGTCAGGAGCATTATACAAATATACAGAGGGCTTACTGTTTCAGCAGAACCCAAACATGCTGAAAACCATTTGCAGTGAAGCTTCCCCACTCCCCTGCTTTTGCCAAAAGTAATTAACTGTCCCTTTCATTAAGGCATCAACTGCACTGATATCAGCTTCTCTTTTAAAATACTGGAAGAGAGAGGAGGTGCACCAACCTTTGAATTACCCACATACAGCTCTGGTGTGTAAACTCAGTCCGGCAAGGCAATCCTGTGTTTGGATATGCAGATCGAAAACATTAAATCTATCATGTCTTTCCTCTCCTCTCCTGATTTATTTAGCAGGACAAATTTTGATGTATTACACAACGATGCAAGTTATACAGGACTCACGATACACACATCAAGATACCAAGCCCAATTCTATTCTCCTAGTTAGCTTAAATACAGAGTCTTGTTAGATTTCGGTGGAGTTTCTGCTCATGTAAACATTAAAAAACAAGAGGAGAGATAGATAGTCCTGGAATGGGAATACTTATTAAAACCAACTTCATTCGAGGAAAAGTGGTTGGTGATAACAGCACTCAGAAAACCTAGCTGATTGCTTAATAAACAATTTTATTTACAGGACAATAAACGCATTCAACCAGCTATCAAATAACGGCACTTTTTGATGGGCTTTAAGCTGTCTTTATAAAAACCTTCATTAGACTAGTAAAATCATTCCACATTATCTTCAACTAGAAGAGCAGCAATAAATCAGTTCATTGTTCCTGACCCAGCTCTGACCGCTGACAACTGAAATTCTTACATAAAGCCTAATTTTTTTAGGGAAAAAAAAAGTAAATACTGATTCAAATACAAGCTTTTTCAGTCATGGAATTATCTTACAGAGAATTAAGCTAATTTGGAATACAGCCACTCTTTTAGCAAATTATTAAAGAATATGGAATAAATTCAAACACCAGGCTATTCTGAATTCCCCTCCCTGTATAAAAAAACTGATAGATCTATTTACATGCCAATTCAAATAAATCAGTGTAAGGTGGACGTTTTACTCCAGTTTAACAGTATCATACACTAATCTCATTACAGCACATTTTTAACAGACTTCACGAAGATGTATATGTTGTTTTACTGAAAAGAGACACAAACTTACTGCACAACTTCCACAGAGCTTCCCTTGTATTTTGCTTTTGGGATTATTTTAGATAAATAGAGGTACATTTATCCATACTATCTGTTGCAGACTGTATACCTAGACTAGGTCTACTCTGTGCCAGGTACACATCGGCTCCAATACAAAACCCACATTATCTACGTTAGTGAAGTGCTGTCCTCCAGCTACGTCCCTACAGTTCTTAGCACAGTGTTAAACATTTAGATTTGTTTTCTTTCATTGCCGCTTTCTGCAGCCTCAAGTGCCTCTTCTGGAGTCACTGAAACGGAAAGGCACTCTTCTGGCTTTCTACCACACTACCAAACCACTTGAACAATAAATCTACAGGCACCTTCCCCCATGTTCATCGTGTTGGACAGACCATACTCTCTTTTCCTGTTGGTTTTTTATTTTTTCTTCTAGAGCCCCTAGACCATTCTCAGTAGCACTGAGACTGAGTTGGTATCCTCCCTTACAGTCAGATGAATTATCTTCCCCACAAAGTTATCAGTGAACCTTTCTGTCCTAGAGTTTACCTTGGTTTATTTATTCATAGAAGTGTTTTCCCTACTCTTCTCTCTAGTTCTCACTGTACATTGTCTTCGATGTAGAAAGGGGTTTTCTGTTACTCTCATTTAAATGAACTTTTGAGTAAAATCTTTTTTTTGTTCAGCATCCTTCTCTGCATGTAGTGACTAGTTTCCCTGGTTTTGCTTGATTGTTCTTAACAACTCCCTGACTTCTCTTCTCAGCTTGCTGTCATGTATTATTTGATTTTCTATCTTCAGATCCTCCTTTTCTGTGATGCCATTCCCTATCCCAGATGGCCAAAAATATGTTCATTTGCAATAAGTTTGTTGCTTTCTTCTTTCTTTTCTTACCTTCACAAACTTTCTAGCCCTGCTCTCCTAGATCAGGATGAAAAATGACCACAAATACTATTCTTACCTAATTTTCAAGGTCTTAATATTTCCTTCTACAATTGTAAATCTTCTCGGTCAAGCAAAATACAATCTTTTAACTTTTCTGAGGTCTTGTTTAAAGAATGTGTCATAATCAGATTTTCCTATCTTGCTCCCCCTCTACAGAGGTTTCATTTTTGCCTCTGCTCTTTGTCATTTATAAGCCAAATATTAGCTTAAGATACAGCTTGAGAGCCACGAGGAACTACTTGCAGTATGCAGGAGGGACTCTGGAGGACATTTGAGAAGGTGACTGTGTTGTAGCTTTTGCTGTAACACAAGCAGCTAACCTGTAATTCTAAGTGTTAAAAGGGGTCATGGCATACATGAGTAATGGACAGCGAATCTCCAGTCATGGGACATATCAACTGTAAACTAGGGATTTTGATATGACAAAGGAGAATAGATCTAAAGAGAGGAAGCATTTACTGGATGGAATCCCACGGTGGTATCGTGGTAATTTATTGTTGAACATGCTAACACAAAAACTTAAAACAGATAGCATTTTAAAACTAGAACCCTAAAAGACAGGCCTGGATAAGAAAAACTAAATGCTTCCATAATAAGTGTGCATAAATCTTATGGGGGCACGTATAAATTAGTCTAAAAGAGGCCTCCAAGAAGTGGTCCTGTGAGAAATGAAGCATCCGTACTAAATCAAGAGGCAACACCTTACCTTACTTACTTCAGGTCTTGCCTCGAAGCATGGTGCAAATACCAAATGTTGTCATTTGTATCGTCTATTATTCCTTTGCTAATACATAATTCTATTGCTCTTGCTCCACTTTGGAAGAACAGCTATCTGTAAAAACTGGTTATCAAGCATATTGTCCCTGGAATCACCCTTCCGCCTGGGTCCTCACCAGCTGGCAGTATCCCAGACCGTTCCCAGCTACATGGTGCAGGGTGATATATATCAATGGAGGGAAGAATGAGACAGTCTTGGCTGGTTGCAGAAGGAGAGTTCACCTGTACAGATAGGAAGTGTACTTACTATGTCACTTGCAGGAAATGAGAGCAAAGTCTAAACTGCCTTATCTACTAGCATGGAGTAGACTGTAATAATATGCCTGACAAGGAAGCAATTACTTCCTCATCTTGTTCCAAAATCTTCAATTATTTTGGTCCCTGAAGTTGCCCTACAATGGTAGATGATACAGAAAGACTTGGAGTATTGACTGGAAACAATTACATGACGTTTCCTCCATGCAGGTGAGCTATTTTTTCCTTCTGCTTGCTGGTCACATCAGAAAGCCTTATACCAAAAACACTCTCACACTTGGTGGGGGCAATTTTTGAAACCCTTGTCCAACAGAAGAGCTGAAGGGGGCAGGACAAACAGTGGAAAACAAACATTTTCATGAATCCAGTCTCTCTTTTTGATTCTCTTTTTTTGTTCCCATACGCATTCACATGTATGAGTTTGTATTTGCATAAACACTGGGAATAAGGGCCCATACAACTACTCATTCATATGCAAACAAGAGTATTCACTCTTGTTCCAGAACTGTTTGCCCTCTGCTTACAAGGCTTCAGTAGCAAAACCACACAGCAGAAAAATTTCATGACTTCCAGCTGGTCGGTGATACCCCATCAATAACGCTCACTAGGCCAAAGAAAGCCAAAGCAAGCAGACAGAAACACACTGATGTTCGCTGTGTCTTGATACAACTAGGTACTGATAATAAATACACACAAATCAGACTCCGCACACATCATGCTTAAAAAAATACTACATTTGCTGATAAGCTAGCGGTTTGATAAAGAGACTCAAATCTACCACAGTGGAGAATGCCTAGCTCTACTTTTTGCTGCCACACAGGCAGGCAGATTTCTGCTTCAGGGTTTTATCATTTGTTTCATTCTGATGCACAGGAGCCCAAAAAGAAAGGAGAAACTCCCTAAGGAACGGTTGGGATGCTTGTTTGGGAATGAAAGCGGCAGCATCGAAGTCACTGGCACTGACTTCTATAAAACAAGTACTTGAACTTGCTTTTCTGTATTCCTGAGAAATTAGACCACTATTAGATCTCTCCTGTGGCTGGTAGCTCTCTGTCACACTCAGCTACTGCAACTGTTAAACTTTGCACTTCCCCTCTTCATCTCCATTTGGGCAGCATGTATCTGGTGAGGAGTCCACTTACCCTAGGTAAGCAAGGTTCAGACTCAAGCTCCTCTCCCAAACTTCTTCTCCTGGCTTTCAGATGCGTGCTGAGCATTTCTCTGCATTTCCAAAGCAAGCACATAACACGGGGCTATGTGATACACATGGACCTCAGCCTTCTTCCTCTCTTGCCAAGAACTCTCACTCTGGGGCCTATTGGTTTAGGGACGTATCAGCATTTTCTGACAATAGTTTTGGTTGAAAAAAAAAAAAAATCTCAGCTATATCTTACCATCCTCATTCTTCCAGAGGAAAAGACCAAATGTGAAGTATGAGATATTTGTCTCCCCACAACAAAATGAGAAGCTTTGCAAACAGAATACATTAGTTATTATGGATCTTACTCAAAGGCTAAAGGCAAAGCATTGTTCTGGGACATTTTCCCGGTTAATCCTTTGCTAGGAATTATTCTATCAGTGATTTTGGATATGCCCTTCATGCTTTTACTTTCATCCTCAAGAAACGTTCTGGGAAGAGAAAAGTCTTTTTGTTAGATAACAGGTAATTTTTGAACCACCTTAAACTCTTTTTCAAAGACACTGGGAAATGCCAAATCACATCTTGGCATCCGTTATGACAGTGCAAACATTGACACAGATTTTGCAACCAAAATTCATCTTTTACATCTGTTGTCTACAAAAAAAAAAAAAAAGGAAAGAGAATCACAGTATGATCAATATTCATTCCGTATGCAGAGTGAAACCTCCTCAGATCTAGATTACGGTTAATTTTTTTAAAATCTCTTCACTTCTAAGGAACACCCCGGGCATTGACCAGGCTGACACCTGGCAGACAGCACAGCAGCGAGTGTGCTGCGGAAGCCAGAACAACCAGTCTGTGGTGCTTCAGCTGGACTCCAGTGCACCTGCACCTCAAAAGACCTCAGCCTTAAAATGGCATAGGTGCCTGTCAAGAGTCAAGAGCCTGCTCCTCCACGGGTGTAGGAGTGCCAGGAGCAGTTTGGAAGACATCTGAAAATAGCCCAGGAAACGACTGCAATTTACAACAAAAATAATACCACACACATTGTCACACATGCAAACAACCAGTCATTCAAACCAAGAAGGAGGATTAAACGTGTCAAAATGTAATGTGGATTTTCTTCATAAAGTTACATTCCTTTGATTAAATCAGTAGTTTTCAACTTTTTAAAATTAACTATTTTTTTCTTCTTTCCCTCACAACGCTTTCTGTTTACTGGAATTGTCTTTGGTTGAGGTGCACTTTTTCTCCCAGGTTTTCTCATTTTCAACAGATTTGCACAGGGCTAGGCTGCAGCAATGAGCAGGAGACATGCAAGTCTTCTATTCTGATATGTATTTTGGTCGTGATTTATTTTACATTCTCTTAACTTGTAGTTGTATTGAGTATAAGCTATGTGAGGAAAGCAATTGATTTACAAAACAAACTACATGCAGTACATGCAAACTGACTCCTCTTACCAAATAGGAAAGACTTTCTCAATGCAACAGCTTGGTGCAGAAGTGCATGCTGAGCTGAAAAGCAAATACAGCTATCTGATTAATTGATTCTGACCTCATAAATATTATACTTTGGGGGCTCTAATGGAACTTCCTGAGGGTAAATTGCATGGTTCACCTCATTCATTTATATCTCTGGCTGACAGATGTACATTATGAAATGTCACTGAATATGCTGGCAATAAATGAGGTATAACATTAGCATCTTGGTTCTGTTCTCCTGAAAGAACACTTTTGTTAAACGAATCCCACACCAGTAAAAATATTATTCTCTACCTTGTGTACTTCTTTCTATTTTAATCGGTCTCCCAGAAAGACATACTGGGCTTCCAAAAACACAGAGCCCTAGTAAATTAATAAAACAAGCGGCTCTTTTGTTGTGCATGTTTCCATTGTGAAGCTATATTGTTGGAGAATATTAGGCTGTGACAAGCATTTGATAGCGCAGCATTTGCACTAATGTTATGGTTATTATCTTTACTACTGAGCAGTGAAACACAGTTAATTAAAATACAGTGAAGAAATTGCTCCCTTCTCCTATCCACGCACAAACGAGATGATAAATTTGTTGTTGTAGTCAGCATATAGAGTCCCTTGACCCCTCTGCATGTGTTTAGACATTACTCCATTTTATTTTATTTTTTATTTCATTGCCATTTGAGACTGATAAAACTGCATATAGAGGTCTGGGGATTAACAGCAAACAACCGTGACATGTGAAGTTTAATGAAATGATATACTGTGTTGCATTGCAATAAAATTCATAAGAATATATGTCACGCTCCTGTAAGGTGTGCAAATTCCAATAAACCATTAATCCTTGCCATAAGCAGGCCATGACTGCAAAGGTAACTTTGCCGAGGGATGGGGTGAGGGGGCAGAGGGAAGCTGAGGGAGGGAGGCTGAGGGAAGAACAGAGCTACTGTCAAGCGCAGTAGTTAGAGGAAGCAAACCATTCCTTTGGGATTAAACCTACTTTTAACTATCCCCTTTCCTCCCACTGTTAAGACGTAATTGTTATAAAGGACAGCACTGGAAAAACATGTAATTTCTCTCTCACTAGTCACCGACAGCTGTTGCAGGCTTAGGAGTCCAAGTGAGGCTACGAGATATTTCATCATGTACGGTTACCTCTAGGACAGCTTCTGAAGAGCTGCACAGCGGCTGGCGGCTGCACCTCTGCACAGAGCGCAGTGCGAGGGGTAGCCTACAGTTGTAGCTGATTCCCAGACACTGGCCCTAGGCACACTCCCCTCTAACAGACCTTTCTCAGCCAGCTCCAACCCCCTCTGCGTTTTTCACAAGGGGAGCGAAGGAGGGTGGCTGACAGAGTTCGGAAAATCGGCCATTACAGTGTTTTCCCAAGGCTGCAAACAGAGGTTGAAAGTAAGTCACAGAACTTGTGCCTGCTACTACATCTGTGCATTTATTGATTTACTCTCAAGCACAGACTACAGCTATGCTGTAAAGGGACCGCGCAGACCTCTCTGCCTTTGCACAAAAGTGCACAGGTCAGCTGTCACTTGGTCCTTATACTTTTTTGACGGAGTTCATGCTTTCAAAAAGGCTAGAAAAGCACGTGCTAGATGCAAAGAGCACCATCTAGCAATAAGAGCAGGAATACAAGGCATTGCTTTTGTAGCATCACCTCTGCTGCACACTCTGAATGCTTCTAGGAGCCGCCGGGCTCTGGAATTGGGCTCAAGGTGGCTGCAAGGGGAAAGCAGTGTCCTTGGCAGACCAGGATACCTGGACTCCAGGGACATGGATGCTATGAGAAAAGCTCCTCCCTGCTTCAGAGTCATTTACTTTGCTTGGTCAAAATCATGAGTCAGGCTCCATAAAAATCATCAGGTTTTTTTGGGGTTTGTTTTGTTGTGGTTTGTTTGGTTTTGTTTTAGGTTTTTTCAGTACTTGAACTTGCTTTTCTGTATTCCTGAGAAATTAGACCACTATTAGATCTCTCCTGTGGCTGGTAGCTCTCTGTCACACTCAGCTACTGCAACTGTTAAACTTTGCACTTCCCCTCTTCATCTCCATTTGGGCAGCATGTATCTGGTGAGGAGTCCACTTACCCTAGGTAAGCAAGGTTCAGACTCAAGCTCCTCTNGCTGTTATTTAAAAAAGTACTGGGGAAGAAGGGAAGCAAGTTGTAAATTCTGTGACATTGTCTTTCTGTTCAGGCTTTATATTTTTTGTCTTTATTCTGCTAACAGTGATGTGACTCCTGGTTACAATGTATGCCTGTTCAGATGTTTGCTAGAGTAACAGTCTATTGAAACAGGAGTGTAGGTACGTTCAAGATCAGTAAATAGTATTTCTAGCCTGGAAAACCTTTAGAAGGTGTATATGCTTAGATGTAGACAATTAAACATGTAGGTGTAAAAAAGCCAAGAGATACATGAGCAGTATAGGTATTGTGATATTGGGTACGCTTCTTGTTTACATTTTTCTGCTGTTTAAGCATACTTGCTTCTTCTGCTTCTATCTTGCACACAACTGAGAAAAACAAAACAGAGAGAGAACATGAGAAATGCAAGTGGCTTTACCAGTCTCTGCCTAAATACCATCGCATCCTTACCTTGGCTGGTAATTAATTTGGATAAAACAAGGGAGCTACTTCACACTGCCTCATAACAGGGGACACCATCTCATGCATGATTACCTGGCTGATAAACGAGGTTCACAATTATACAGCACCCAGTGCCATAAACCTAAACCTGCCAAGGCGTTACACTAGTCAGCGTGCTCTGAAGCTGCTCAGTGCCTCCCACTCACACTGGGCACAGATCCAGTTTTGTCCTGCTTCAAAGCCCTGTACACCATCAATCAAAGGTGGATCCATTAGAAGCAAGCTATGAATATGATGCCAAGTTGGACAATTCTAACCCTATTCAGCAGAGACCAGTCAAGTGAACAAGTATGTGCCAGTTACCTTGTCTAAATTGTGGGGTGGAAAGCAGGTCACTAACAGCAGAGGAGTCCACTTCAAAAATGTGAATCATATCACACCTGTGCTTAATGTACAGTGTCTAGACAGTATTGGCTGTATGTACAGACCGTCCTTTCAGGGTAAGGCATTAGCTATCTCGGAGACCTGAAGCTATGTTGCCATAATCAAAGTCTACAGTGGTTTATTATTATTATTGAGGTCACTTGATTTTGCTTTTAAACTTTCACTGTGTGGCCTTGCAAGTGATGCAGCTATATACACCCCCCTAATACAATAGGTGGAGGAGGAGGAAAAAGAGGAGGAGGAGGAGAGGGGAAGGAGTCTTTAACCAGCAGTGAGCAAATTTACCTGTGTTATAAGGTATTGTGACTTACAGGAATTATGGCCTATCTACATAGAGCACAATTCATTTTTCTTTTAAAATGTCCAGTATGCTAGTTTTTAATTTTGATCACTAGATAACAACAGCAACCTTTAAGACAATAATGTATCAGTATCTTTTCTTTTGTCCTCACAGACTAGGTTTTTCCTACACAGACAACAGCAGATGTTTTTAACGCCACATTTTTACATTTCTTACAGCTATTTCAGTGTTTTAGTTTCACCACAGACTTCTACAAATGGCCCAGCCAAAACATGGTTAATTTTCCCTCCGGTGGCCCACTGCACTCCAAGGGCTGAGGACACATTAAGCTGCCTCAATGCCTGACATTTGTCAGCTTCCCTTTTCTTTCCTCAGAAATCACCTGCTTGGTCTCTCAGAAAGCAAGTCAAGCCCTGCAATAGCCAGTGCCTATCGTGGCACAGAAGCACCCTCACATGCGGCATTTATTTGGCCCGCGGTGTTTAAGGAACCGAGGGCCGCCAACGGCGTCACCCAGCTCTCTGTGTTGTTGTTGAGCAGCACAACTGACACATAATTCAAAGGCTTCTCTTTTCGCAAATGACATTTCTATTAAAAAAAAAAAAACAATCTTGGTCTGTTCTTCACTTTTAAAAGGCCTCAAAGGCATTGCAGTCTCCTTCCTTTTAAAATTTGTATCCGTACCCTTATGTCACTCATTTCTTGTTTCATCCTAATGAACAAGTAAGAGGCACACTGTTGAGGGTATTTGCAGTGCTCCACTCTCTGGTATTCGTGATTCAATAGCGGCTCAGATAAGGTCAGGAGCAGAATAACTTCTGGCCAGTTCAACATGCATATCT
Source organism: Steatornis caripensis (assembly GCA_013398225.1). Classification (NCBI taxonomy): domain Eukaryota; kingdom Metazoa; phylum Chordata; class Aves; order Caprimulgiformes; family Steatornithidae; genus Steatornis; species Steatornis caripensis. The sequence continues at coordinate 199,687 of VZSC01002833.1, forward strand.
TTGTAGAGAAGGCAAAGGAAAGCAGAAAAGAAATGAGACCAAATACACATCAGAGGATGAAAGGAGAAAATAAAAGGAGCTTGAGAATGTAAGTTGACAGTCTTGAGTGCTCAGCAATAATGCTAGCAGTGCTCTCCACACCAGACAGAATAGCATAACCTGGAAACCAGCAATATGTGCAGAGCTTTCTTAAAATTAGGATATGCATCCATGATGAAGAAATAGAGCACTTCTGAGAAGGCGAGGGAATGAATTCTTGGCAGACCCCTATCAGTTGTGTACACTTGTGGTATCAGGGATTGGTCACGCAAAGCTAACTTACAAAGAACACAGAAAAATTAGTAAAATCAAACCAAAATTGTTACAAGGAAGCACAATTTATCTCCTCTCTCTGACCTTCCAATTCTCCTTGAAGAACTAAGCAGTGCCATTCCTCTAAACCACAAACCTTTCCCAAATGAAATCGTATTGTCTAACACCAAATGTTTTCAAGCATAGGAAGGCCGTGGCAAGGGGGGGGAGGGGAACAACAAAAAAAAACCCCAAACCAAACAAAAAAAAAGTTTAAGAGCTTTTTCTGTAGTATTGAAAAAAAGGCATGAGCTCCATCTCTCCAAAGAGAAGCAAGAGAGTTTTGCTCAAGCATTTGTGAATGAGTTACCTTGGCTCTAAGCTAGAGAAGATCACATATTCTGAAATACTTACCTCTGATTAGCCACAGCCATTTCCACCTCATGTCATGGCCAGCAGAGCTGATATGACTGAATGTTGCCGTTTTGCTCCTGCTGGACTAGGCTAAATTATATCTTCCCAACTACAAGAAGATGCAGAGGGAATAACAATAATAAAAAGAATATCTCCAAAGTGTAAGACTTTGCCAGCTCCTTCTGAAGCTCCCTACTTTTCCATTGTCTAGGTCACCATACGTGATCCATTGTTTTTTTACTTATACATACACAGACATCCCCTATCCCACATATACACACACCTCTTATCTAATTGGTTCCAATAATTAACTGACAACAGTAGGTTACATATATTTTTCTGCGTAAGTCTTCAGTGGAGTTTCACATCGCAAAGTTTATGACAATTTATTTTGCCAATAATTGTTAAGCTTACTAGCTTGAGCTCTCCTATTTTGTATGCCGTATTCCAGCTCACAACTGATGGGGAGCTTATAGAAGAGCTAGACACAGCTGAGCAGAAGCAGCAGGGTCAGCCTTGGAGCGCAAGCCAGGAACCTACCACAGACGAAATGCCACCACAGACCATCTCCTGAGAACCCTAAATCAGGAGTTTAAGTCAGCTTAGGTAATAACCTGCAATATATCTGGGGAGCAGGACATGTTGGAGGCGTTTTTTCCCAAAGGGTAGAGAAAGAAGAGGGCCAGGTGCCGTCCGTAGGTGTCAAGAGTGGGAGATGAGTTATCACATCACTCACAAGGTAAATAGCTGACGGAAATTGACTAAGTCACTTGTGTTAAAGTTCATGTGGTTTGGTTTGGTTTTTTTGCCTGGGCAAACCACAAGGCAAGCAAGTCCGCTTGCTTTCTGAAGCATAAGCCAAAGCAGATGAGAAAGTGTTGGCTATAACGGTGAAGAAAGAGAAAGGAGAAAACTGACAAACACTCCTCATCTTCTCAGAGACACGAGCCAGCTTCCAACTTTAGAATAGGTCCCCTAATTAGAAAAGCCTTGAAAAAAAAAAAGTCATACCCTGCCTTTGATTTCCTCATTTCAATTTACGTATCCTATCTGCAAGGGAATTAAAAGAAGAGAGACAAATACTGCAAAGGAGATTTGCATAAGTTACACTGAAGCAAAGATGCATGCTAGTCTTCAAAGTGGCAACCTCCAACATGGTTACGTCTTGCTTCCCCACGTAACAGTCTATTGAAACAGGAGTGTAGGTACGTTCAAGATCAGTAAATAGTATTTCTAGCCTGGAAAACCTTTAGAAGGTGTATATGCTTAGATGTAGACAATTAAACATGTAGGTGTAAAAAAGCCAAGAGATACATGAGCAGTATAGGTATTGTGANCTCTTAATGATACTCTCCCCCGCCTCTCTGCAGAGTTCCATGGGAAAATGCTGCCATCCAGCGGCATTCCCCGTGCCAGCGGCACTGGGAGCCGTGGGGTCCGGGGAGCAGAGCCTTTAACTGCCGCAGCAAAGGGGATTCAGGAGCTGGAGTTTAAAGACCTGTTGGCACCCTGCCTTTCACTGCCAGACATGATTTTCTCAAATCAAGGACATGGTGACTCCAAAAATCCTGCCAAGCACACTGATTACTCATTAGCTGAATCCATTTTAATCACAGGCAAACAGACCCTCAGTAACTTAGATATTTGACAAGTCCTGATTTTTTTTGCCTTGGTACTATGTAAACAGAACTGTATAAAAATTGACTAAAACACCAAGCGGCTAATTTAAAAAATACATAATTAGAAAGACAAAAGTATGAAAACATCTGTACTTTTGACTGAAAAAATACTTCAAGTTTTTCTTCATTTAGCATTGTTTCCCCAGTGCCCAAAAGTTCCCGCTTTCTCAGACTGAAAGAAATGTAGTCTGCTTCCATGTTATAGCAGAGTCAGGTTTTTTTCCTAAGAGCATTTAACATTATTCAGTAACTTATTAAGGGAGAAATGTCTACAATCTTTAAGTTACAGTTTGAAGTTATTCATCGGAGTTTTCAGAACCCATTAAGGCTTTGGGAACCTTTCCATCACTTTGGCGAAAGCCTGAAAATATCTTTTCCAGGTCAAGAAACTGTGCATGTAAGCAAGCAGTTACGTAGGTAATATTGCTGTCTCTGAAAAGGGAAGACAGTAAGGACTCTAAAAAACAATTCTCTTAGGCACATATACTCACAGAGAAGGTCAGCAAAGGCCAAAATTACGAAAAGGTTGTTGTTTATTTACCTTATGGTAAAGGGATCTTGCATAACATCATCACATCAAAACACATATGTGCAAAACTAATCCACCAAGTTGTTTGCAAAAAAGTAGTATGAGTTTGTGGACCTTTGTTTTGACTGTGCCTTTAGCAGTATGTAATAATAAATCACATTGCGGTTGTGCTTGCAGGTTGAGTTTACGCTGCCGTCTTGCTCTGTTAACCTCCTTGACCAGAAATGCTGACCTTGGCATGGACTTGGTTCTGTTACGTAGCCATCAGAGTTTTCAACTTCATCATCTGCTTGCAGAGATAGGAATGCAGTTCCCTCCATGCCTTCTGCAACCAGGGAGCAAATTTTGAGGCCAGAACTCCCTGATGCCCAGCACCCACTGTCCTGCCCTGGGTCCTCTCCCATGGAAAAGAGGACCCTCTCCTCTCTCTCTCCTTCAGGACACAGCAATCTGGCAGGAATAAAACTAGTGCTTTTTTTGGATACAACAAATTGTTTCTACCAATTTTCCCCAATTTACAACATCTGCCCACACTTTTAACTTTTCAATCACTTTACAGATAGAGTGCATAATTGCTCATTTCACAGCCCTAGTCCTACACTAATGAACAACAGTCTCACCAGAGGAAATAAAAGGACTGCCTAGGATTGTCCACATGATTCTCAAGTGTGAGTGTAGAGAGTCAGATGATGGGCGGGACTGGCTGAATGTCCCTTGGACTGTCACCTGTGGGGCAGAACACTAAGTCTATAGATTTCCAGGTCATAACCAGGTTCCATCTTCCAGACCATACCAAAGTCCAAATGCAACAAGTAGAACATAAGACAGACATCTACCTCCACATGCACCCATGAAAGAAAGTCAATGGATCAGAAAACTCCTTGTCTCAGTGTAAACATGCAACTTGATCTCAGTTTCACATTCTTCACTCCCAGTATAAACCATTTTCAGCAATCCCACTAACTTATGACCATATTTTTATATGTATTGAAGTAATAGACCTTTGAAGCCATAAACCCCAAGACTACATGTAAATTCACAAAAGCCTGTTTCTGTTTCTGAAGGTTAAGTATTCTATCCATGCAAAGCCTGTATAAATCAATTTTAAATCAACCAAATCATCAATCAAAAGGCTCAGCCTTAGAGGCAAGGTCAATACATCTGGATACAAGACCTACAGAGGCATGCCCATAATATGTGGGGTAAAAAACTGTATTCCACACATGACAATGTCAATTGCAGGCTACAACCCTTGTTAGAATTCTTGGTTAAATCTACTGCTATATGTGTTTACTCATATAGTCTCTTTGCTATTTTCCCCTCACAAAATGTTTTCCCTCCTTGTCAACAATCGGCTACATTGCCTAGATATTCTGCAGAATCCTTTATCACTCCTGTTTACTGTGTGTCTACTCTATGACTAGACATGTCTTTACACTTCCCAGAGGTGTTGTTGTGGTATGTTTTAAAAGGATGAAGAATTATCAAAATATGAGAAGACTCTCCTTTGGGCCTATCCAAACCTATTAAAATCCAGTAAAGTTCAAGAAAAGACATTCACATTTCACAATAAATCTTCCCCCCTCCCCCCATTTATTTATTTATTTACACATCCCTTTACTCATGCTAGTTGCATGAGTCCGTTTCTGCTAATTTCGCAAGAGTCAAAAGACCCAGACTGTTCAACCATTGTGTTTACTCTGTCTGGCCTGTGAGGGGTCTTCTCTTTTGATAGTTGTTATTAAGCTCATTACTACACAATTTAATCGTAGATGCTTAGACACTTGAAGCAAAATCTCACAATCAACATATCTAAGTGTATTACATAACAGATTAGTAGAATGGAAGCTTCCAATTTCTGTCAATAAGACTGAGCAAATTGTTTCCTTGAGTAGCCTAATTACCATGAAATCTCAACCAAAACCTCTTCTAAACTCCATCTATCAGTCATTTACTACTTGCATCCTTGTCAGAAGAAATGACCATTTATGTGTTCCATTTAGAATAATGAGACTAATTAGTTTATAGTTGTTATTTACCAAAATCCTTTATAAAAAGTAATGAAGAAAAAGCAACTGTTGCATGAAGTAAGTAGGAACAGCCACTGCCATGTTGACGCATTTCAACAGCTGCAGTATTGCTTTCAAAATTTTGATGTGGATATAAAAAGTTAATAAGGGAGAAAAAAGAAGCAGTTTCTCTCATCCAAAACATCAAAAACTCCTTCCACCCTATATGCATTTGCTGTTGAGAGTAAATAAATAAGCTTTAAAAGAAACAGTAGCTTCATCTTGATCTTTCTTAATCATGGCAAAAAAAAAGCAAGAAGGAGAAAGATAGAAAACGAAACCAATCAAGAAAGAGGCACTAGGAACCTTATTTTTCTGAGCTGGTCCTTAACCTTGTTTCAGTCAAACAAGCCAGGTTTACTGAGACTATATCAGACCCTAGGTTTCCGCTAACCTGACTCATTTGAACTGCAGTGGGGTTAGGCAGGGCTAAGCACAGCCACCAAGTCGACAAATCAGAGGCAGAGATGGAATACAGAAAAGCAGCACGGTGCATATCTGGCAGCAACAGCCTCTACAGCCAACATAATTGGAAGACGACTTGTCCACAGCGTTAGGTGGTAACCAGTGTCTTTCGCTAGACAATATGTGAAGCCAAACCACAAAGCACATTATGGTGTTTCCAGCTGCCATTAAAACCCAACAAACCACAAAGTTCCCATCAATGACAAAGTCTGCACGTCACCTCCCATGGGACAGCCCTTCTATGGGATTTGCATTTGGGAATTTCACATTTTGGACAAAGTCCCAAATGGACAGTTCAGCCTTGTGCAGTCTTTCACTGACAGAGTTAAAAGAGCATGGGCTCCTACCTCTCCAGGTTGATTTTGTTGAGCTACGCAAAAACATGCAAAGGTAAATAAGCATGCAACTGTTAAACTAATACTGCCATCACTAAATCATGCCATTTCACAATTAAGTAGGACTCCAGTCCCACATAGCAGTGCTCAGCATTTACACATCTTCATCAGTGCTCTTGCTCGTCTCTCACCTTTCAATTCACAGCACTTCTCTCAGTATTTATGTCAATATCCAAGTACTTTGCAAACATTAATGATTTTAAATAAATAAATAAATAGGAATGGCATAATATAATGAAGACAGTCTAGGGGACTGTTTTGCCAAGGGCGGCAGGCAATAAATGAATGTACTATAAGTTTAACATATAGTCAAACTGGAGACTCAAAAAGCATCTCACCATCTAAGACAGTACCGTAGAGGGAATATAGTGAATCCATCAGCAGTCACTGTTATATTTAAGGAAAGGCACATTTACCCTGGATCCTCCGTTTCAAGATACTTACTAATCATCTAGAAGTCCTCCTCTGAGCATTCATCAAACTATTAAGTTGACCCACCCACGCTGGTACATTATTCACTTCAATAGTTACCATGATAAATAAGCGTCTTGTTTTAGTCACTCTCTTCAGGTCTTCCATTTCCATCGTGAGCTGTCTCAAACATCAGCACAGTCTGCAAAGTTTCTGTCACATACACATACCCATTGACTGCCTATTTTCAGTGAGCATCTCTAAAAATCATAGAATCACAGAATGGTTTGAGCTGGAAGGAACCTTTAAAGGTCATGTAGTCCAAACCCCCTGCAATGAGCAGGGGCATCTTCAACTAGATCAGATTGCTAAGAGCCCCATCCAGCCTGATCTTGAATGTTTCCAGGGATGGGGCACCTACCAGCTCTCTGGGCAACCTGTGCCAGTGTTTCACCACCCTCAGCATAGGAAAGATTTATTCCTTATATCTAGTTTAAATCTACCCTTTTTTACTTTAAAATCATTACCCCCTTGTCCTATCGCTACAGGTCCTGCTAAAAAGTCTGTCCCCGTCTTTCTTATAAGCCCCCTTTCAGTACTGAAATGCCACAGTAAGGTCTCCCTGGAGACCTCTCTCCTCTTCTCCAGGCTGAACAACCCCAACTCTCTCAGCCTTTCCTCATAGGAGAGGTGTTCCATCCCTCTGATCATTTTTGTGGTCCTCCTCTGGACTTGCTCCAACAAGTCTGTGTCTTTCCTGTGCTGAGGACTCCAGAGCTGGATACAATACTCCAGGTGAGGTCTCACCAGAGCAGAGTAAGAGGGGCAGAATCACCTCCCTTGACCTAGTGGCCACACTTCTTTTGATACGGCCCAGGATATGGTTGGCCTTCTAGGCTGTGAGCACACATTTCTGGCTCATGTCCAGTTTTTCATCCACCAGTACCCCCAAGTCCTTCTCCACAGGGTTGCTTCTCAATCCTTTAATCCCCCAGCATGCACAGATACCAGGGGTTGCTCTGACCTATGTGCAGGAACTTGCACTTGGCATTGTTGAACCTCGTAATGTTCATATGGACTCACTTCTTGAGCTTACCCAGGTCCCTCTGGATGGCATCTTGTCCCTCAGGTGTGTTGACCACACCAGTTACCTTGGTGTCATCTGCAAATTTACTGTGGTGCACTCAGTCCCACTGAAAGACACTCCCTTGAGCTCACACAATACGGAATACTATACTAAAAGTGTAAATTGAGTCACATTATTTCACACAAATCACATCCTCAGGAACAGTGCAGTATTTATGAGGAAAAATTGCTAGGAAGTAAGGAAAACAGATGTACTTAAACATAGAAATTAGCAAAAAAAAGAAAATCATTTTAACTGAAAGAAAAGGTAAAGAAATATTGAACTTGAAGTCCTAATGGACTATGACGAACAGCATTACTGGGCATGGGGATGTGTTCCTTCTCCAGATACCAGAGCAGAGATAGTAGAGTACCTAAGGAATAAAACTAAACTTGAAACTTGAGCCAAAGTGGAGCTTGGAGAACATACCGATGAGTTGTTATATACTGGTGCAGTTCACAGATTCTTTCCAAGGCATCCAGCATTAATACATTTTGGAAACAAGGTACTCTGCTAGATAGACATTTGGTCTAACCAATACTTCTCTTTTCCTATTCTGAATTCCTTTTCCCTCCTATTCAGAAGCTCTTTTAAATGGTTAAAAAGGAAAAGATTTGAGATTCCACACTATAGGGATCAACTATAGTTGGGCAAAACTACATGTAAGAATTACAGTATTTCTTTTTCCTTGTCTTTTATACACAGTTAAACAATTTCAGTGCATGCTGATAAGGTTATACTACAGAATGCAAATCTCTGAGGAATTATTCAAAAGAGATAGCACTCAAATTTCTGTATTTGAAAAGTTGCAACTAATGTGTCCCATGTGAGAAATCAGCTTGACAGATTTGATCATTTTTAGCTCATCCTTGAGTCAATGCCTGGCTAGTCTGAACACTGTGGTTCACACTATTAGTAAATTGTTCAGCAGACTGGCCAGAGAAAGGAAACCTATTCCACTGAAAAAGGTAGCACTTGCAGGAAGTTTTTGATCCCAACCTCAGGAAGAAAAAAAGTCAAGAACAGACGTTGCTGTATTTCTGGTTTCTTTGGTAAGATGACATTTTTAACAGATAAGAAAGGATTAGTTTTTGTCTTGAATAGCTACCAACACTGATGCAACCATAATACTCGTGAAAATATTTTATTTCTGGGAAGGCAATGTTTTCCTGTTAAAAAATTGATCTGGTTCAAAGTGTGCATATGTCCTCTGTTAACAACATACCTACCCAACAAATTCAGGAATGAAAGAACATATCAATTTCTTACATGTAAACCTCTGTGAAGCTGCTTTGGTTTTGATTTTTGATTTTTTTCTCTAGCGGTTTCAAAAGCTAGAGAGAAAAATCTACCTCAGAATTATGCAAATAGGGATTAAGTTTAAATTAGAAGCCGTGATTTCATACAGTAAAAAAATTATTGAAGAAGATGGAAAAAATGATAGGTTATCCCTATACATTCTTGTGCATATCTGCTTTACAATTCCTGTGCAGGAATTCTGGGAGTCCATCTACAAACAATACACATAGAAAAACATTCTATAAATAGCTTAATCTGTTTGCAATTTATTTCAACTGCCTTTGTTACAAAGAGTTTGGTTAATGAAATGGGATGAGTGTACAATTTGGAGACAAGTGTTATTATCTGGACGTTACTGAAAGTGTCTCAATAATTGACTGTTTGAAGGAATGACAGTAAGGAAAGACACAGAAACAGGCTTTACCATTTCCAGCCCGGTCCTGCCCCTACAGAAAGTCCCTGCCTACTCTGGCTGAAGACACTGTAGCCCATTGGATGGGCTTACAGCTTTGAAAATTGGTACACAGTTCTAAGCTTTCCCCAAAAGTCGCTCCTCCTGTCCTTTTGAATTGAAGGTCAGCGAAAACCAAAACCATGAAGGTTCCTTTTTTGCTTCAAGAACAGTGAATCTCATGGGAAGAGTAGCAGCGTGGGATCGTATATTCTCGACTTTCTCCATCTGAAAGTTGGATGACTAGCTTCCTACGTTGCTGCTTACAACAACTTTGCCAAGCTGCACTGTAATGACTAATTCTGTTATGTTTAGAGCCAATAGAAATAATTAATGCTTAGTAGCTATAATTTTAAAATGCATTATCTAGGACAAAAATGAAAACAGATTAAAACCGAAATAAGAACATACACTAAACTGCACTCAGTTGAATGCCAGACCTTTAGTTAAAACGACGAAGAGCTCTGCTAAACTCTGAGAATATGAGTCAGACATAGACCTTAGAAGTGGACAGAGATGTATTTAGTAGTTGAAAAAAAAAAATCTATTATTGCAATAAATTAAACAGGGAGAGTCCTTCATTAAAATAGTAGAATCCATACCTTAGAGTCTAAATGCAAAATTCATTTGAGATATGGGAATTCCACTTTTATCTCTAGACAGTCATGTTTATATTCCCATCGACAAACACAATAATCCTGCTTCCAAAGTGGATTCACACTCTTCATGCTTTTCCGTAAGCCACTTGTATATCTGAATACTTAAGCAAGCATTTGTATAAACAAACAGTGAGCACTACGGCTTCCCTTGTCTGAGACTGCTTGCACACATGTACAATGTTGCTCCTTAATTACTCACCACCTGGAGTTTAAAACAATCCATTACTGCTTTGATGCTGGTGGAAAGCAGGTTACTGTCTCCTTTAAGAAAATTCAGAGCAGCCTCTCTAGAACCTACACTGATTATTCCCTTCAAGATGGCCCAAACCTATCAACTGTAGATTTGATCTGAATTTGAGAAATTTAAGGAGACTCATAAAAATAAACGGTTGCTCAGACACTTGCAGAGTGGTTGTTTAAAAAAAAAAAAAAACTTAGTTTGCTACTGGGATCTTGACATAGGGTAACCCGCACCTAGGAAACTAAATCACTCTCCAGAAAGCGTTGGGAGTCTGTTGCAAGGGTCCCTGCAGTGATGCCTTCGCCTGGGTTAAGCGAGACTCTCCAAACTGCTGTTTTGCAGATTAGATTCCTTCTACCCAGCTGGCACATGGTGCTGCACAAGCACTCCAGTACATGCACAATCCATTGCTGTTATCTCAAATTGCAGGCAAAACACCTCCTAACCATCTTAGCTACATCCAAAAGACTGTACTACGTGACTATTTATGCATCTGTAGGAACAGTTTCTACTGATTGTTTGCAGGTGTCTTATCTATGCACAATTTGGTCTGTTTTGCAGTGGAGATCACCTGGGTGTCCCTGCAACAGCAAGCTTCTCCAGTCAGCGTGTTAATAATTGTATTTAAGCAAAGGAACTGGTTCAAGCACAGGAAAAGCTGCCTAGGGAAAGTCTTCAGGACAGTCCGAAATTTCCACGTGAAGTACTGCTGCACCAAATATCTGGTCAAACATTACTCCAAATATCAGTCAGATACTTTGCTGTGAAGACGTCTAGGAATTCAGTCAGTCACTGAGTTCAAATCAGCTTGGTGTCCCAAGCCATTCCATCACCTCACCTGTGCAGATGACAAGCCAGGATGTTCCTGGAATACCCAGGCTGTTAATGACTTAAGCACAGGTGTGCGCACAGGCACAGCCCTGACACCAATCTACAATTACAACAGAACAACTTGAATTTTTTATTTATGACTTGCATCCCATAGTTCTCACCACAAAACAATCCCAGATATTAGACAGTTACAAGTTAAACTCATTTCCTACACAGCCACCGTGAGAAATCCCTGCTTTCCAGAGAGTTCCTCTACTCCAGGGAACACCATGGGGCCTGTCTACAGATTCAGCATCTCAAACATTTGCAACACTATTTTACAGAAGAGGAAGCAGGATCCTGTGTTGCAAAGTGGAAAATTTGCTCTCACAACTTGATGGGTTAGAGGTTTGTGGTGAAACTACCACAAGAGAGTCTTTATACCTAGCTCTCCTAGATATAAAGTTGTACTAAACAGAGCATAGACCACTGAAAAAAGTAAGTATCCTGCCCTAGGAAATAAATTTCAATGTGTTCATGTTGCAAAATTTTGTCTAAAGATAAGAGTTCTCAGAAGGGTTATAGATATGAATATCATCTTAGCCAGCATTGATTTTGTGGGTAATAACAATCTGAGAAAAATATGCCTCATTTATGAATGGTTGATATTTAAAGGAAAGACAACATATGGCAATTCTTATTTCAGGATTAGAACATTAAGACAGGTTACAGTAGCACCTACAGTGCCTGACTGCTAACATGAGTCAGGACAGCCATATGACAAAGCAAGAGAATTATGTCAGTCCTGAATGTTTTTTTCCAGCAGTCCATGTAAATGTACTGGAAAGGTCAGTAAGAGACTATATTTGGATTTCACTTATCCTTCTCTTCCAGTTTCAGCTCATGAAATGGACTGAAGGAGATTTGTGAAACACTGGACATGGGATAAACCTAGTAACGCATTCAGCCACCTGGATAATGTAAAATTAATTCTAAGTTGATAGCCCCCTATATCAGCTACTGAGAGGCACGTACATGCATCTCATCTGCACCTGCATAAAATGAAGTGACTGCTACTTCACTGATGGTTAACCGTACCAATACTGGAGTGACTCCAAAAGCCTGAGAATCCATTAAGCCTTTGGAAACCAGGTGCCTTTTTACCCACTGCTGCCAACGTACCATCCTTTTAGCACAACAGAAGTTTAAATTCTTAATGTTTGCTCCGAGCAGTACTTTCCCAACCACAGAGGGTCAGCAAAATAAAAGGCACCGCACCAAAAGCAGTACAAAACCTGAGATTTGCAGGCATCAGGATGGCAAATGATGCAGATACTCTGTTTTGCCATAAACTAACAGAAAAATAATTTAACATCATCTTCCCACAGTAATTATAATTTTTGTTTTTCTTCATCTCTAACTACTGCATCCAACAGAAAAATTATCCCCCGGCTGCTTGTACCAAAGTGGAGTTGTTCTGTCCAGAGACTGAAGTGCTGAATTACAATGCCAGAAGAAACCTGGAAAGCCTTCCCTTTGACTGGCAGCAGCAAATTTATATCCCATGTAAGGCACTGGGTCTAGATTATTTCAGATTACTTTCATTTTCTACAAGCAAGGTTAGACAAATTTTCTAGGCAGAGATTTATTTGCCAAACATTTGAACTTCTACGTAATGCTTTCAGTAACAACTTGGGAATTTGCGCCCCTCTGTTTACTCTGCACCATTTTCCTGAAGTCATATGATTCCTCCTCCACCACCTTTAAGAAGACAGTTGACACCTTTTCTACTCCATTAATTCCTTCCAGTACTCTTTTTTGCAGCACCAGCTGAAGATTTTTTCTTCTACCACGATCTACACTGCAGTGAAGAGTGGACCGTGATCTTTTTCAGGCATATATGCTCATAGCAAGAGACTTCTCTGATCTGCAGGATGTGTTGGTGAGACCATTTGCTTCTGATTGCAAACCTGTGGAAGTCTTCACTTCAACCCAAATAATTTCCTAGAAACTTATGCTAAATTATACTCGCTAGAATGAATTGTCATGATTTTTGTAAACAGTACAAGCATTATGTACTGTTTCAGATGGCTCTATCAGGGCACAGGCGTTTTGAGTGAAGGCATAGCCGTTTTCAATACCATGGAAAAAGCCACTCGCCTTTTGCCAAATAAGTATTGCCTTATTGTTATCCCTGTAGGAAATCCTTGTAATTTTTGACACACACAGAAGCTAAGTTACTAACCAAACGGGTGCTCGGGTTTTGCTCCCCATAAACAGACTGACTGCAAAAGCAGCCTGCCCAAAAGCAGCACTGCTGCGGTACTTACACAATCAGGACTGGCATGAATTGTACTCAACAGTTAATCATACCTTATGCGTGCTGTACATCTCTCTTTTTGATAGATCTAGGCATATTTATCTCAGCTTGCAGTTTACCCTTGTCAGGCTGTAACTCAGCAGCAGATAGCCTGCCTTTTGAAGTGTTATTTTGTTTCCAAAGTACTGGCAATTTTCCTCATTTAGTTTTTATCCAAACTCTGCTGAGTTATCTGAAGCCTCTATACAGACCTATTATGTCCTTATTTGCACCATTTCTCCCTGTACCTCCTCTCCCACTCCTTCTTCTGCCACTGTCAGCAATGCACATGCTGACATGCCCTCCCGTGCGCCCGACTCCTTGCTCCAGAGATCTGCACGGTACTGAAAGTGCGGAGCATCTGATACACAGCGATAATCTTTCCAAGCAAGTCTTGCCAACGGCACCTTAGATGCAACTCATTATCAAGCTTTAGCTGCCGGGAATGTGCGAGACACTCACTTTTCAAAACTAACAGGCAACTGACATTTTTTACATTACTATCTGTTCTTGAGAGCCCAGATAATGTCCTCCTCTCTCTTTTTACCGATTTTTTTTTTTTTAATGGATGAGTTTAAGCACACAATCTGCCTCTTTTTCACCATCTGGCAAACAAGTGAGCCCAATTAGTTGGTTACAGAGAAAAACCCTAACAACAAAGACAGTAATCCACATTTCATCTACATTTTGGTGAAAGAAAAAAAAAATGCTATGCAGACTCTGGGTTTTGACTTACGGAGAAAAACGTCACAAGTAAGATTGTATCTGGTAGTAGTGTATCCCAAACAAAACAGCAGTTCAGACAAAGAAGTTTGATCTTGAATCTCTGGTTGGTTATTCAAGTTTTATGGTTTGAATTCATTTAATGTGTCTTCTCGAAAGGACTTTCTACACAACCCTTTCCACCTTCTGCCAAAGTATTATGAAGGTAAAAGCCACAGCTGTCAAATAAATATGATTTAATGGCTTCAGCTAGTACAGAAGATAGCAAATATAGACTCAGAGAAATGGAAAAGCCCTCAAGCGTGATCCGAGCCACGCCTCTGCTCTGAGGGAGTATCCAATACACACAAAAAATGTGTCCAACTTGATCCTCTATTTTTTCAATGAAGCATCCTCCAAACACTCCAAGTAGCTTTTTTTAGTGTTTCACCAGGCTAGCAGGTAGAAAGGTTTTTTCCTGCTATCACAACTAAATCAAAGTGTACTATTTTCTAGTATATAAACATAAATTAAACTAATTTCTCCCTCTCTAGGCAGAGAGAAAGCTTGAGCATTGCACCTTAATATCCTCTGTATGTTGGACAGTCTATAACAGAAACAGCTAAGGAGCTATCAGCTAACAAACCCCATTCTCTTTTCATCTTTCCTATCAGGCCATGGTTGCTAAACATCTTAATAGTCTCGTTAGTTTTTTCTCAGTTCCCACATTAGAAGAAACCACTTTATTTTTGAATGATTTCATGAAGACGTACATTCACAGCATGTAATCGTGCTGCGGTAAGTCCTTGCAATAAAGCACTAGAAGATGTTTACAGCAGCAAGAGCCTGAGTTCAGGCTTCAGAAGTCCCTCTTCAAAGTTCATCTTGCTCGAGGCATCCATATTAAACAATGCTACCATATCAAATTGCCTCCATCTCAAGTGCTGTTTCTCAACAAGAAGCATGCTAGTTTGTGGATCCATAAAAGAAGCATACCTACCATCACCAATAAGTGCAACACCTGGTCCATGGTAGTTCTGGCATTTGTCCTTCCTTTAGTTTCTTCACTTGCAGGTGCAAATGTCCCAGAACAAATGTCATTTTAAGCACATTGCTCTCCCTCTCCCATCCCCGCAGCGTACCTTGGTTGCTGATGGTCATCAGAACACAGAACAATGCCCACGAACGATCCTTTCCAATATGTAAGGATAAAAGGAGAGCTGGGGAAGAAAGGAGACATCTTCATCATTCAACTGTTTGAAAATATCAGACACCAGGTAGCTCCCAGGCTAGTCAGAGGGTGCACACCATCATCACATTCTCTATCACAATCCAGAATAACACCATGCTCTACAATAAGATTTCCAGTTTGCCCAGCTTGTGGTGGCACCAGCAAGGTTAAGGCATATGGAAGAGAGTAAATGAAGTACACAAGAGATGCTTTAAAAGCACACATTTTGCAAGGAGTTTTTAACTCAGCAGTCCTATACAGGTCACTAAGATGCAACAAGCCCATTTCCTTCCTTCACTCCCACTGGTTTCTGCTCACTTATTTAGGGAAACACACTTTACGGGGGAAACGTCTCACACACACGGGAGATGTCAGAGACTGATCAGAACCAAACCTGAGTCAAAAAAGCACATTGCAACACAGCAAACTCTCCTGCACTCTCCTGTCAGGTGGACACAGTGTGAGAACCAGGTCAAGCTCAGACAGTTCTTCGTTTCCTATGCTCAGAGGCTTCCTTTCTCTCACATTAAAAATAAGACCACTGATTATACATCTGATGTGCCAGTATGCCAAAGAGGCACAGCCAAATTATGTTCATATTGCATCCGGTGAATCTCTATACAGACTGGAAATTAAATGCCTACATTTCAAGGCAAAGTGCCAACATCATGGCCAGTCTCTGTCTATGCAGACCCATTAGCCCTTTCTTGTTACTGATGATGCAAGCAGATATGACAGGTCACGATCAGCGAGGCAGATGAAGCTATCCTTTTCTGAGGCAAGACAACATCCAGAACATGTTTCTTTGATATTCTCCGGAGCATCGTATCTTAATACTGTGAGTGTGAGAGAGAGTCACTGATGTCCTTTCCCTCCCCCTCTTCCCACATCTCAGAGAGAAATCCTAAAGAATTTAACAAGGAGGTAACTAAAAAATCTTCCATAGAAACAAAATCTTTCTCAAGAGGTTATCCCTATCATCAAAACATAAATATTGGTAACTCCACCGAAGACAACGAAGTTTCACCGGTATAAAAACATTAATCAAGCCTTAAAGACTTTTATGCAAAATTTGTCCCTTTTACAAGATCTTCGGAGCCATTCCACAGAAGAGAAGATCTTCTGTTCAGTTAAAAGGATGGTTACACAATAACCTTTCATAAAGGTTTCCCAATGAATTTTTAAGAACTTTTCCATTAGCCCAGAATGATAATACTGTCTCTAGAAAGCGCTTTGTTCATGCAATGGTACAGCATGGTACCATGCTGTACACAATGGTACACAATGCCTCTTCATCTCAGCTATTACAGCACACAGAGGTAGGTAGAGGGGTAATTCATTTTATAGAGGGTACGCACCACTTCAAAATTTGTAGGTAACAAATGCTGTAACTACCAGCACTTCTTCCAAGTGCAACAGGGTACTCATTTAACTTAAAACCAGAAAACTGAAACATAACTGCAAGCATACAATTTGATGATTTTTCTAGTAGCCTCCTGAGGAGGACAGCCAAATGTTCATCCTGCTAAGACGGAGTCACCTTTGGAATTGGGAACATTGCTGCGGAAGCCAGGTAGTAGGATTTCTCAACTTCCAGAACACGAAGCCTTTTGAGCCTTTGTTTAAAACCCTGCAGGAGATAGAAGATTCATTACTGACAATGGGTTTTCAGAGAAGAATCATTTAATCAGTAGTGGCTTTGACCTCAAGTACAATATTTCTATTGTATGGTTCAAATGAACTACACTATTTCTAGCAATGCAGTAGGCTCCAACTGGTAAAACAAAACATATTGTAGACTGAGAAGTATCTGAGGAACCGACTGTCTGTCATCATGAATGAAATGAAACTCCATTTAGTATGCTCCCACAGGAGTAATGCACACAGCAAAGTTTCAACCAAATGGAAAATGCAGTAGCAGCACTTAACTTCATTTTCTTGTATCTGTTCTGAATTTTACAAGGGATATATTTTAAACATCTGTAATAATTATACTCAAATTGTTCTTAAATTAAATGTCATGGTAAATAGTTGAGAAAAAACAGCCTTCGGCACAGAAATTACATATTGTTTTAGAACAATACGTAACAATGATTAAGTAACTGCAGGTAAATTTAAAGAAAGGATAGTGGGGGAAACTCAGTGGGATCATTTGGTCCCCCCTTTCCTAAAAAAGTTGCACATAACTGTCCCTAGAATCCCAGTAAAAGATGTCACCTCTCCCCCAACACCATCTTCCCCTGAAGTCACAAACCCTTTGAAGAAATGATGTATTAATGGTAATGTTGATGTATCAGAAGACTTTCATTACTTTCCATTTGACACTCCGAGTACTGTGAAGTACACACTTATTTGTAATTCACCTGTTTGAACTTATATTACCAAAATCATTTTGGGTTTTTTTTTTTTTTTAACAGGAATAAATAAACTGAAGTATGCTTTTAAATACGTATGTATATAGTGTGTGTGTACGTATAAATATATACGCAGGCTTGCTGGTGCAATACAAGCACCCTTTTGGGACAGGACCATAAGAAACCCACCAATTTTCCCCCTCCTCTATTGAGCAGACATTCTGGCTGCTGACTTTCCCCTCTTGCTAGAAGCCCTTGAAGAGCCAAAGTGGTGTGGAGAGATGTAGTGAAAGCTGCAGCTGAGATTTTAGTCTATGCAGACGAATGTGTCAAGTGAAGTTAAGACCACTGAGACTTATCAAAATTTCAACCACCAAATTCCACTTTTTTTTTTTTTTTTAACACAACTTCTGCTAACTTGGGGTTAAATCTGACTATTTTTCTTCTATGGTAGGCTCTGTGAAAGAGCCATACAGCTGTTCATATTTAAGCTGGCTCACGTAACCGAGTGCAGCACTCCAAAGAAGTAAATAATGGTCATGTGGAACAGGGTGACTCACCACCTCTTAATAAGTCACAAGTGGTACAGTCATGAGCAAAACAGGCAAGTCACACAAAGAAGTTGTCATCGTGTCCTTCTCATCGTGCCACGCAGGAATGCATTTTCTGTCTTACAAGCTATAGAAAATCTGTTTCCAAAAGATTATATAGATTCACTTTGGTGAAGAAATGTTACTGACATTATATTGTGTGCCCTTCTAGCTCTAAAGTACATTTGCTACAAGTACACGCATGGCACTCCTAGCTCTGGAAAAGTTAACCTCGGCAGTCCAGGTGAGAATTAGGACATCCGTAAGTAAACAGCTTTTAAGCCAAGCAATTTAAGCTTTTTTTTTGGTTGGTGGGGGTTTTTTAAAGCATAACTAGAACTGAAACACTATAAATAAGCTGATTTGTTACACACACACACCATCATTGTAGTCCCACTCACTGACAAAAGGCTGCTGTCCCAAATCCTTTTAGGAGCAAACCCCAAACTCCTCAGTTCCTAAGCACTAAGTGGACCTCCAAACCTAACACTACCAACTGCTGCCCTAGTGAGAGGATTCCCCTCTGGCATTCTTACCACCCTTCACTTTTTCCGGTAGTCATCTTTCTCCATCTTACGTCACTTTGATCCTTTCCATATGTTCTAACACGGTACTGTTTAATAGCCTTCATACAGGTCAAAAAATTGACTTTTTCTTGGGTTTTTCTGGTGGGTTTTGGGGGTTGGGGTTTTTCTGGCACAGTTAGCACAGAACTTAGTCTTCCACAAATATTTGCTGTGAAGCACCATTATATTGCTTTCACTTTGACTTCACTTTTTTCCTTCAAAGAGGCAGGTCAGCAGAGAATGCATTTTAACAGAGCAAGCTGAACAGCTTGAGCATTCTGTTCAATCATCCATATTTAAAAAAGCAGTCAAAAATAAGTTTCTTCACAAACAGCTCACTTTTTGTTTTCAGAAGTACTCAAGAGTGAAATCAGAATCCAAAAAATCATGTCAGATCAAAAGAAGTGCGGATGGACCTGAAACAATTTTCAATGCGCTTAAAATGTTCATTTCTGAAATGTTTTTTCTGCTTCTCCAGAACTGCCAAACTGAACAACAATCTGTTCTTTACAATCTATTGTGCTCTTACATTCTGCTACACCAGCACATTAAATTCCAAGTGTCTTGTATTAAAAGGGACTTCTCAGGGAGTTATATTCCTTGATGATAATCCCACCTCTACTGAAGAAGCAGCTAAAGTCCTTTTTATACCTTTAATATTTGATAAAATGATTACACAAAATTTTGTTTCACTTTGCCTCTGTAGTTGAATTTATTTCAACTAGAGCTGACTCCAGCTTATTGGTTTTGTGACACTATGAAGAACAATATATTTAATAAGGACAAAATAAGGAATATTTACTAGAAAACGGACCTAGTCTTCCTGCAGTGGGACAATTCTTTTGTTTGTTCATCCCACACCAGCACTGTGCTTAAAGGAGTGAGCTTTTCTGGATATCGCCTAGTCACAAGTCTGTAGCTGTGAAGCCTGAAAAACCTTTCTCTTTCTACTCTCAATAATAAACTACAATAAAAACCTTACTAGAAACTGTTTAAAAAGCATAAGCCCACAGCATAAGACTTTTTTCCCCAGAATTTGCCATAGATACTCTTTCCTTGGTCTGTCATCACTCATGCTTTTTAAGTTTGACAAAAAAATTTGACCCTTGGGGATAAATGCCGTCCTCAGCACATGAGGGTGGGCTCAGTATTGTTTGTTTTTGTAAAACATTGAAAATTCTTGAATGAAAATGTCATTTTCTAATTAAGCAATTTTTTTGTGGTTGCTTACAACACTGCAGAGCTCTATGCTCCCTAGGAAAAGAGGAACTAATTCCATTCTTTTTTCCTGAAAGTTTCAGAGCTTTGTTGAAGGCCTAATTTTGCCTTCAGCTAGTAACATCAGTAACACTTTTCTAATTTTGAAGCAGTCATAAGCCAAACCAAATTGTGGCCTCGTGAAAAAGAGAAAAATATTTTTTGTTTTACAGATAGTGGCTGGTACAAATTTGAACAGGTGAAAAAAGATGGGTTTTATGAACCCAATGCATATATTAGCAAAACTGCTCATACTGCAACACACGATGGTCAGGGACTTTGTGACAGAGAACAGGGAAAAATAGTTGTTGCCCCCAGCTGGAGGCAAGACAATTGGAACGGGCTTCCAGCTTCATCTGTCTTCTGAGGCAACCAGCCAGGAAAGATGTTCCTGTGTCAACCTGGGTGAACGCATGAGACTCTGAGAAAGGGCAAAATTTTGAAACATAAACAGAAAGATAATCTTAAGTTTCCATTAGAGAGACATTTGTTGTGATTATTTTAATGTTTAAGCAGAACTTTTTCTGGTGAAACAGTATCTTTCTTGTGCTTGGTTGCTGCCTTCAACGAGTAGCATGTGCTAATTTCCTAACACGGGCACGTCAGCTCACCGAGCACAATCTTTCTCTCATCAGGGAAAGTAAACTCGACAGACTCAAGTTCACACCTGCCACACACAAACTCCCTTTCCCTAGTTAAAATAAAGGCTCACCAAAACTCACATAGGCAATAGCAGCCCTGTATAAGCAAACTGGTTATTTACCGTCTCCAACGGGGTGTTTCATCGCCCAGGTACTGCTCTGTCCACAGAGGAGTTTCCTCGAGGTGACCTTTCTGCAGGCAATGCCCCTGGGATCAGGTCTCTGGTTGCTAGTGGCGTCAGACCGCTTGCTCAATTGCAAATATTGGGAGGCAAGATGAGGATCCAACATTTCCATTTATCCACTAGAGACAACAGGCACATGTGTACTCATCAGCTGACAAGCAGAACTGCTAAGCCAAATCTAGGACCCCATTCCTCGCATACCTCGTTAACCATATTACAGCTTTTGTTCACAGGTCATGCACTCCCTGCAGCCCACTGAAGCAAAGCCAGCCAGGGTAGCTTGGAACAAGGGAAAAGAGGAACAGTTCCTGCCATCGTCCCTACATCTTGGCATCTAGCAGTTCATAAAGGAAGGAAGTAATGCTGAGGCAGACCCAGGTACGCAGGTATGGATTCATGGGAACTTTCATAACGCCAGGGTTGTTTTTATCTGGATTTGGTGGTTTGGGGTATTTTTGGAGAGGGGAGGGGTGGGGATGGTGGTGTATTTCCTCTGGGTGTAACAGATTCCAATTAGGGCCCAAAGGGATTTTACTAGCATTGATACTCTCAGTGGAAGGTACATTTATGTCAAGAGATCACTACGTATTCCTAAAATTAATGATCTGGTCAATTATGCTCTAGGGCTTTACAAATCCTGCATGCATATAATTTACCATTAACTTCACCACCAGCAGCATGATAAAGCTCTGAAGATTCATACTAGGAATATATAAAAAACTACATCGCTGCAACAGGAAGAAATCCTCAGACTCCCCTGCTTGGAGCATTTCTGGAGACCAGGCTTCAGGTTGCTCATTTTGCCGTCACGTAACACAGAGGACTATTACCTTGGTAAATCCAATGCAAAAAAAAAAAAAAAGCATGGAATTTCATCCCACCGGAGAAACAGAGCTGTAAACTTTCTCAGGGCTCATTTTATGCCTTCACAGAAGTCTAAAGAGTTCAATCACTAAACCAGAAACAAATCTGCAATAAACTACGCACAGTATATACGTCACCTCTTTTCAGGCTGCCTTGTTTTTAAGCCAGAGTGCTCAGAGGTATTTTGTCATTCTCTTCATTGGAGTAAGACCAGGAAAGTTTTGCTGATGTTTCAAAGGATATCTTAGTCTTGGGTTAAGTTAGCAGAATCTTGGAAACAAAGTAAAAGCTGAGTTGTGCAATGGAACATTTAGAACGAAGCTATAGGAAAGTTAAATGTCCTTACAAAGGTATTACTTTTTGATTTTAAAAAAATTGACCAAGTATTTTTGACTATTGCCCACAGACAGGAAGGGCTGAATCCTTCATCTGAATATCACTGAGGTTTTGGTATTCAAATCCAGATCAATCCCAGAACCTCTGGATTATTGGAAGGTTTGATTTAATTCTGCGTTATGCTCCTGATGCCTACAAGACTCTGTCAAGTCCAGACTTACTTTGCACCAGGGAGAAAAGCTACGCTTGTACAGTACAAAGGAAATATCAGTTCCTGTGATTTTCCACTCTCTTACCCCAGCCCTAAACAGATGTTTTTCTTCTTCTATGGACTTAAATCAGCTGGTAATCAGAGCTAATTTCCTGTGGAAGATGATGTTAGACATTAATTCATACAAAACCCAAAATCCCAATCAAAAATTATCACTACCCATTGAAATGATTCCAGAAAAGTGCTGGAGGATATGCCACCACAAGCGTATATATCTGTAAGATAAATACGTGCACCAGCTAAGCTATAAGGACAGAACAGGAATTACCACATTTAAATATTTAATAAAATACTACTCTAATCAATGTTCTAACATCCGACACATCGGAAGTCTTTCCTCATTTCTATGGTGATGAACTTATACCATGAAACTGGAAATCTAATTACGTTTGCTTGTAACTGTGACCACAGAACATAATTATAGCTATTGCCAGCCAAAATAATTGGACAGCTGTTCTTAAGGAAAAAAAAAAGCCTTCTTACTTGACTGGAGATACTCTGATAGGAAGGAACTCAGAAAAATTTAACCATTAGCCTAAACACAGGAAGAAGGGAAGTAGAGGGAGAGTCTGCTTAGAGTATCAGGGAACATTTCAGAAACATGCATTGAAAAGGGAGTGAAAATATAGGATTTAATTTGTTAAATTAGCATCAGCATTGATACTGTTATTTAGACACTACTTCAGATGGAACGCAAAACTCTAAGGAAGACTTTCTCAGTTGCATTATCGTGTTTGGAGGAATAAATCTGAGGAGAACGTGAATTTGGCTGAGGACAGTGTGAGACAGTCTAGTGACAACAAAAACAACCAGGAGACATATGGGGAAAAAGAAGAGGAAAAAAAAAACCCGTAAAAAAAGGAAAACACAAAATCAAAGAGAAATAAGAGAAGGCCGTTCTTCCCTTTCAGTCAGCTCCAAAATACTGTCAGCTGTCCACCTCCAACAATGTGTTAGACAATTTCCTAGCAAAGCACACGAGTCCGCTGTACAAGCAGCGGGAACAAGGCAACAGCAAGAGAGACATTAAGGGCAGTAACGGAAGCAGGACAAGATCCACCAAGGCAGCAATAGTGGCTTTAGCACCTGCCGCATCTTGTTTCCACAACAGTCACAAAGCAACAGGAAGAACTAAAAAAAAAAAAAATTTTTTTTCTTCCTGGCAGATGAATCCTTTCATTTACCACCTGCTGCCCAATTCTAACAGTGCATTTCCTGGATGCATTGCAGGAGACTGGTAAGGAGCCCCTGGAGCCTCTGGCACCAAGACCTCCTGCTTAGCAAAAGGAAGCAGTAAACCCCGCAGCGGTCTCCAACAGTTTTGGATCAGCCTCTCACAATCTTTTTATATGCCATTTCTGACCCAATTAAAACAGCAGACTGTGGCATTGCTGGTGATCCAGGCACAGTGATGGCAATTTGTTGGGAGGCTAGGGAGAGGAATGCACAGATGTGTTTGTGGGAGATCAAGGAATGACCTGCTCTTGCTTTTGGCCTTCTGCTGCTTAGGATGAAGGAAGGGCCGGAATTAGCCTGGTGGGGACTGGGAAACAACAGCAGCAAGTCAGAGAATTAGGAAGGGAGGGAGGACTGGTCTCATCTGTCTCCTCAATCCAGGGGACTTTTACATCTAAATTTTAAAAGGTCTGCCCCTGCAGAGTTACTCTATGGCTTAGAGCAGCTCCCAAGCTGGAAACGTTCCCAGAAAAGTGGAGATGACCAGACCCACAGGGCAGATGTGAAGCAATCTCTCTGGCCAGTGATGTCACTGCCAACAAAAAGGGTCACAGCAGCAGCGTGGAAGGAACCAAAGAGACACACTGCACTGCGTTGTGTTTTCTGAAGGCAGACACCTAAAACACAAATCAAGGAAATAAGAGTAGCAGAAGAGTCAAGCCTGAACCACACCATAACGCCACCAAATGCATTCATTGTTTTTTTAAAAACAGTGAATACTAGAAAACAGCAGAGCCATTGAACTCTAACTCATTAATTTTTAAATATTTACATGTATCACTTTCATATCTAAATGCTCTTAAGGAAAGTAGGAAATGCAAAATATCTGTAAGAAATCATTAAATATATGTAAGATCTTTATTACTTGACTGTCGAGTCTGCTTTTAATGATTTCAAACACGATTAACTTATCACACAAACAAATTATATAGAAGGAGAATTAGTACCGTTTTCAATGTGTGCACACTTGCACTGGATCTACCTTCAGTCTGTAAAATTATAATATGCATCTTTTCCAGATGAGTTATGAACAGAGTTGGTAGTTGAGATTTCCCCAGAAGTGCAATTTATGATACATTGGAAGAAAAAAAAATAATTTTCACCTTTAAACAGTAGCTCTCTCCTTTCTACGAATGGTGTACAATAATACAATGAGCAGTCAATACAATAATGCCCTTAACCACTTCTATTTGGTAAATAATGTGATAAAGGTAGGCAGAGTTTTACAGCAAACTTAGCTAGCAAATAAACTCAGGTTTTGGGGGACACAAGAGACCATGTATGTTCTCAGTGACATCTTTCCTTTCAGGATACGGTCACTGTGCAGGATAGTACAAGGGTTGCATTTCATCTATTCTGTCCCATGTGATGAATAGGACAGGTAGTCCCAGAATACATAACATGTGACATATGTGACCATGTAATTTTTTCAACTGAGTACACACAAAGGGGGAAAAATTTGAAATTTAGGCTAATGTGCTTCAAATACCGTAACACTTGAAAAAATGGTTTCATAACGTAAATAACTTCCCTTTGCTATACTACCCTGCATATGCTTTCCCACTGTTCTTAGCTTGTTTAAAAATTTAACCCCCTTCAGATGTCACAAGATATTATGGAAGGACATTATCCATCCTCTCCTCTCATCAAGCATTTTTTTTTTAATTAAAACTGACCCAGGAGGAAGAGGGAAAACAAGTATTTTTCTCCTCCTTCAGTGAGTTAACTTAGCTCAGCAAAAGGTCCAGGGAGCACCAGAGCTGCTGCAGAAAGGCTGAGAATAAATTGCACATTCAGAAAGTTAGACCTCCTCTTTACAGCATCAGCAAGGTGCTTTGTAATCTTAGCCTTCAGCAGACTGTAATGTAATAAGGTAAAAACCCAAAACCACACTCTAATCATTAGCCATCAACAGGGTTGGCACACCGCACATGCAGTGCTGCACAACAGCAGGCGATACAAGGTTTATCCTCGTTAAGTAGCAGCAGGAGCACATTGTTATTTCTTCTGAGGAGGCAGGGAAGTAGCAGCAGGTGTGGGAGAATAGGTTTCTGGGTGAAAGAGAAGGAAAAGCCTAGTGAGGCTCTTTTCAGTGACAACTGTGGTCTGGTGCTAGCGTGGACTTCTACTTTGGAGCTAAACAGTGCATCACAGACGCTGCTGAGAGCATAGCTGCTAGAAGGGAAGCAATGAGTGAATTTCTCGCTCATACCTGAGCAAAACTTTGGAGGACAAGGGAAGTACTTCTCTAGCTAAAAACAACACTATAAGAGCCATAGCAAACACTGACTGTACTAATATTTCTTGAGAAAGAAAAAAAATGTGATTTCTGATGAGGGAGGTTAGAGACGTAACTACAGGAATAGCAAATACCTCTTTCTGTAAGAGATAAGAATTTGAGCTTGTCTCCTTCTCTCAAATGGAACATTTGCAAGTTAACAGGTAATGCAGTAAATGTCCTCCAACCTTGCTCAGAAGTTTATGCAATTTCAAGTGTTTTACAGGAACGATTTTATATGCATTCTAGCAGTTTAAAAAGCAAACTAGAGATTAACCAAATTGCTTTTCACATCTCTGTTTTCATCCCACATGGAAGCAAAATAATAATATCTGGAGGATATGTGAAAAGGGAAAACTCACATATTTTACTTCATTTTATTAGAGCAACACCAGCAGCATTTTTTTTTTAAGCTCCATTTAAGACTGGATTTGAGGAAGTGCTCCAAAGGCTGTTTTTGCACCACACTGGACTGAAGGACAGCTTCACAGCCTTATGAAGAATGCAAGAGCTTTGGTAAGTTGCTTCTTGCCAAGCTGAAGCTTACCCAGAAAGAATGACATGCTCCCGTGTCATCATCTGCACTAACTACAAACTGCATGGAAAGATTAGCAACGCTGAAACTTCCTTCTGTGGATCTGTCAGCGACCACATTTGACAGTCAGGAGAAATATTACCTTTACAAGGTTGTAGCAGGAATCAGTAGAAAGCCTTGTTACCCTCTGCAGATGGTAAGAGTGATAACCCGATAAGACTCGGACGCTCTCCTCAGCTCTGCGATAGTTACACCACAGTAGGACTAACACAGAACCAGGGTTACAGCTACCTGAAGAACCCAGAAAAACATCAAAACTCTGGGTAAACGTCCCAACTCCTTGTTGAGATAAGACCTGAAAACTTGACATTCCTCCCCTTATTTCCCCTCCACACCCCCCTATTTTCAAAGCTAAGAAAAACCTCTGTTCCTAGGCTGAGAGACACGGTGCATGCCACATCACCAGTCTCACTTATAAGGAGAGGTGGGCTCCGAGGTATCTCCCCAACGCATAGATCAGACATAGCCAAGGAAACAACTTGATTACAGTAACTGAGCCGTTAAAAGCTTCATGAGAGCTGAACATCTCTGACAGCATACGGGACAACAGAAACAGATTGAGAACGGTGTTGTACCCTGAAGCAAGAAGAAAAACAAAACCAAGATAACTTCATTTCTGATAATAGCTGGCACATAAAAGCTTGCTCTGTCTTGTTTTTCTTAGTAGCTTTTTAGTCAGGCAAGAGATATAACAATGCAATAGAATTAGAGGAATTTGAGGAGTACTGCACACTACCGGAAAACAAGTCATTTTGGAGGAGACACAAAGAAGGTAAGAATAAAAGACACAAGGTGTTCTAGAGCTTAGGAGCCTATCTCACAAATGCGAAGTGGAGTGAGGAAAAGGGCAAAGCATGCCCAGGGGGAAAACCCATAATGGCAGGCATGGCAGGCAGATCACTTCGAAGCTCCAACTTTAATACTTAACCAGACAACTGAAATTTGAGCAGGAGAAGCCAGAGTCCCTCCTGAAGCCGAAGGATGTCTCAGAATTGACATCCATCTAAACCTGGGCATGCCAAGGCAAGTTACATGAGCTTGCACCATATCTGATACAAGAAAGAGAAAGGAGGATGAAGCTGAGTTACTTCACTAGCTCCATCAGCATGCACATGGCATGTTCTCCAAGCAGGTTGAAGGAATGTTACACTGGTACAATGAAGGTGCAATGCGGCAAAATCTTAAAATAAACCAGAAGGTTTGTTAAATTTTCAGTTCATCACAAAAGCACGGACAAATGCCACCAGCAGTAACATTGGCACTGAAAGTGAAGGCATTGGTGGGCAGAAGCTGGAGATTGAGGCTGATGTACAGTAGAAGAAGCTCTTGCATAAGACAGCTAATGCAGTCTCTGCAGATGCATATCATTGCATGCAAGTTTGTATGAAATGATGTCTCTATGCTCAAATACACCCAAACAATATACAGCCTCTCTCTAATATTAAAGGATGAGATAAATAGGCTGATTAAGAAACAGGCATATAAAGCAACAGGAAAGAACAAAAGGGTAATTGCAGAATAGAAGCAGCAAAATACAAGGAAAAAAATGGAACTGCAAAGAGGAAGAGAAGGAAGAAGTTCAGTGAGGCACGAGAACAAAATTATTTCTCTGAGATTCAGGCAGCAATTCAAGCAGCTGGATTTTCAGCCTTGGTCTCTGGAGGATTTGGGTCCCCAGTGCAGTAGCACATGGATTTGGAGCATTTTTCAAGAACTGGTAAATAATGATCAATTGAAACTTTTGTTCCCACCCTCACCTCTACTGATCTGATAACTTCTAATCACAAAAATTTGGGCATTATTACCTGCCTGTTGGGTTCTTGCCATTGCACATGAGGGAAACAGCTTTCTGGAATGAAGGTGTGGAAGGCAGCCGTAAGCGCACAGCCCCATTCTAAGCCACAACACCTGAAGAATGAGAACGCTACTTGGGAACAAAGGAAAGGCTGTGCTTCCTGTGCCGTGGTAGCCCTTACACTCTTTCCATCTCCTGAAGAAATGAGTTACATAAACAGCATAGAGGGGAATTGCTGTTCCAGCAGCAGATACTTTTCAAAAAATGATGCATGTTCTGGATGTCCTTAGTAAAGAGAAATGTCTTAAATTGCTTTCAAATAGAGATCCAAAAAAGGACTACATGCCCTGGTGGAATAACGTTTTCTAGGTGTAACCTTGTGCTTTAAACAGTTTTCTGCAGTACTTTAAATAGTAGAAAGCCGTGTTTCAGATTGCTCAAGGCCATGGTCCTCAACAAAAGCCACCAACAGGCTGTAGTACTTTAACAGTTTCATAAACACTGATATCCTCTGCA
The DNA here is from genome assembly GCA_013398225.1 of Steatornis caripensis. Lineage (NCBI taxonomy): Eukaryota > Metazoa > Chordata > Aves > Caprimulgiformes > Steatornithidae > Steatornis > Steatornis caripensis. The sequence goes on from VZSC01002833.1 coordinate 228,302, forward strand.
GGAGGATGTGGTGAGCCAAAGGAGCCTCCTCATGAATGCCTGAAGACTTCTTGCCACCTCTGCTCCTCACTGTGCATTCAATAGGGGTGGGGAGAAAAAAAAAAAAGAAAAAGGAAAAGAACAGCAAAGGGAGAGTTAAAAGAGCTCACTTGAAATTGAATCCTGCCTGTTTTTTTCAGCATGTGCATACACGTCAAGAACAAAGAGACCGCCAGCACAGCACCAACTAGCTGTGCTGCCCCAGAACCATTCCTAACTCAGAGCTGCCATGGATTTTTGAGCTCCAAGTGCCAAAGTAGCAACTACAGTCATCACCTTCTATCATGACTCTCCAGGCATTTGGCAAATGTTTGCCAGATGGATGGGTTTTCTCAAACTTTGTGCACCAGCTTGTGTGCTATATACCAGACCATGGAACGTAATTTCACTTGAAAAGGTTATCTGCTCTCTAATTTCTATTCTGAAAGCAGATCATGCTTCCGTCTATCTTCAGTCAGACATTTCACTGTTTGTTTGGTTGGTTCTGTTGCCAAGATTACAATCAATAATTTTTCCTTTGGTACATCTCAATATATATCATCAGACATATTGTGCAAGAAATACTGCTTATTATGATGAGGAATAAGTATCTGTGGATGCCATACTAGAGGTAGAAAACCATTCAGTCATGACTCACCTGTTCTCTTGCCCCAAATTTCCAAGGTTAACAAATTTTTTTAAAGCACAGAATTATTGCAACTCCTACTGTGCAATTTTTATATGTAAAAATTGTTACCATTTATGCACAGGTGTAATTGTCGCTGCCCTTTTATGGGAATAGAGGTCAAAGCTATTACTCTATACAGATTAATGTGAATTTTATACTCTATAGTATTTCAATAGCTCAGTCACCAGTTTTAATTAACACCAGACAGAAGACAATTATGTACATGTAGAATGTGTAGAATGTGCTCTTTGCCTGTTATTTATTTGCTGTCTAGAAACAGTGTGCACAAAGTAAAGCTAGGACAGTCAAGCAAACTGTAGCACTTATTAATGACTTGATATTAAAAAGAGATAATATTATCCAGAAGTGAAAGACATGCACTGATTAAAAGACTGAAGCTAATTTGCCCTATCCCAGATCTCATTTTACTTTTCTGGGAAATGCATACTTCCTTCTATATAAGAAAAAAAAAAAAGAAAAAAAGAAAAGAGCAGCACCAGGTGCAGGTGATATATATGCTGGATTTGAATATATGTGTATATATAGTAAGATTTCTTAAGAATAGCTGGCAATTATACAGTGACTCCAGTAGTTCTCTGTCCTTTCAGTAAGCCAGGAAGAACACGGATACACAATGACAGATACATAATCACCTGTTAAGTGCCATCAATCATAATGTATTCCTAATCAATTTGTCCATGTTCACAGGTCTTACTCCCTAAGAAAAGGTTAAATTGGCTGATTTTTGCAGCTGCCCTAAAAGCAGCTGCCTTCCAGTAATAGCACATTTTAATCTTGTCAAGCATTGTATTCAGCACCCATATGAATCCAATAATGGTAAACCCACTTGGTTCATGCTTCAGTGTTGTCAGCATAGAGACAACACCCCTCGCCTCTCCCTTTCAAGTCAGCGGGATCAATTGGGCAATTCAATCACCACTGAACTGAGGTTTGCCTTAGTGAATCCCCAATCGCAAGCAGAGGGCCAAGCGACTGCAGCTGGCAATCATTCCAGTTAACACCAAAGAATATTTGTGAAATTAGTAAGTGGAACAATCGGGAGCAGTCTCCAGGCTGTACGTTTACCCAGCCAGCAGCACATACCCGGTGCATCCAGCTACACCCCTCACAACCAGGGCACTGATGAAGTGCTGACAGCTCATGAGCAAACCAAAGATTATCTTCTAAGTTCAGAAGCACATCACGAGTATTTTTTGTTTTGGACAGTATTCAAACATATGAATAATGTTTAAGTGCTTTTTTTTAACCGAGGGCTCCATTATAAGGGTTACTCGGTGAATAATTGCCAACAGGAGTGTTGAGCCCAGAATATGGGAGTTTTTGCCCTTCACAGAACATTTTGAGTTGGGAGAGTTTAAAAGAGCTTCTGGAGAGAAAAACAGTGCCAAAAGAACAAACCATGAATAGAAACAGAAGGAACTGATAACAACGCTAACTAGCTAATATTATGCAGAATGTTAGCCGCTTTTTAGATTAATCTTCAATTTTATTCCAACACTTGGAGTACAGCTTTGTTGAAAAGGGACTAGAGTGCATTCCATTTCTTACGTCATACCAGATACCCAGGAATTGTAGGCTAGTACTAGATGTTCAAGCCAAAGGTCAGGCCTTTGAAGTTTTCGAGTTTAGCTAATAAGATCATAAACTTCTCCGCAGTCAAAATCACGAGCTATCCTAAAGCTGTTTAGAAACCAATTTTTCACTGCTAATATTAATTTAATTATCCCATTTTCATGTTAGCTTAATGTTATCACTTAATCAGCCAGAGAAAAATGGCTGCAACAAAATAACTTATCTTTATAAGAAATCACATTTCTAAGACAGAATATTAGAAAAAAAATCAGTAATGCTTTGTTGTCCAGCAGTTAAATGATTAGCTGTTAGACACTGGATATACAAATTAAGTAAAATATAAGTCTCCTTTAGAAGAGGATATTAGGCAACAGTATTTTATGTTCTCTGGATTATTACTTTTTTTGGTTGATAAAGGGAAGAAAAAGAAAGCTCAGAAGAGCCTTTCATTTTCAGAGTAGAAAAAGCTACTATACTAAAAGTGTCACAAGAAGTCACACTACATGCAAAGGAAGAGAAAAAATTCTCATGGCCTCCCTTCAAAGTCATGGTTACAGTCTCCGACTGCTCCCCCTGAGTTTGGCACTGAGCAGGTTGCCTTACAATCATCCTCCTTTGGCCCAGATAGCAAGTACCGAACAAGTGAAGAAACCACGTCAGACCCACATGCCAAAGCCTTGTGTCACACAGCACTTGGGGCCAGTGAGGCTCCCCCAGCCCATGTGGACAGAATTATCAGAGACCTGGATTAAAAAAAAAAAAAAAACAAAACACCAACTTCCCTAAATGGCCTGGGAGATTACTTTTAAATCACTTAGTTTGTATAACAACAAACATTTTGTTTACAAGAAGTCTGAGATTTGTTTTTTCCACTTCTGTATTATACATAAGCAGCTTCACACAAGCATAATAGAATAGGATGCAAGGCTCAAAACGTTCACAGTCTGAGCACCGCAATTCAGTAAGAGCAATAAGACTATGCAGAGAGGCAAAGATTGAGAAGCAAAACAAACCAGGGGTATCTTTCACTGGCCTTCACTACAGCAGCTAAATAGATTAAAGGCTTTTTGATTACATTATGAGATGGAAACCATGATGCATCACTGGATGAGTTAGCCGGACATTTAGCATAGGCTTGGCTTTATTAAGAATCAAACCACTGAAAGCTCAGGTCAGGCTCAACATTAGCAAACTCATAAGAACTCAGCCTTCAATCAGAAGAGCCTCCTGAGAAAGGAGAAAGTAATGTTGACCATCGGAATGACTTAAAATAATCTTAAAATAATTCATGCAACAGAACAGTACATTGATTTATTTAAGAAAATACTAGGGAATTAAAAAATCTTATAACAAAAGGTAGATGGCAGCAAGTATTTAATTAATGAATTAGGGGAAAATGTTGTGCAGTGCTAGAAAAAGTGATATTAAATATACTTAATGAGGCTTAACATCCTCACTTATGAGGGCAGCTTAGAAGGATCTTTCTAGGAGGGGCTCACAACAGACTCAGAGATTGTGCACACACACGTCCTGAGCTAAAAGCTATTGGCAGACCTGCCAGCACTGGAAATTAAGAACGTAGGTTGTGCACACACATCATTAATTTTGTTTTTTAAACCAAGAGGGGACAATCCTTGTGCTCCAGCCAATGGGAAGGGCTCACCAGCCCCTAGCACTGCTGGTCTGCAGTCTTTGTGGCTCAAGTAGTTACAGCAAAAGCTGAATGCCAGGAAAAATGCAGGGAGACAAAGCCTACGTGTGTCTAGGGAGCAGAGTGACAAGCGCAGCACAGAGTAGAAGTCCCTAGAGCAGCTTGGTGGCATCAAGGCTGTTCTGATACAGTTTTCATACAGCATGAGACAACCTCTTTAGACACAGTAATAGCTTTCATAGAAGATGGCAGACTTGCCACTTTGAGCAGAAAACCAGGAAGAAACAGTTCTACTTAAAGTAATTACCCTGCAAGCTCACCCCGAGTGTTTGCTAAAACTACGGGAAGGAGCAAACACAAAAACAAGTTTCGAATCTGAACCGTACACAGTGAGTTGGGATGGAGTTGTGAAGAATATCAATATACAGTTGTCTTGTTTTTCAGGAACATCTGCTTCTATACCAGACTGCACATCACTGTTCAAGTTATCTCAAACTTGCCAGCTACCAGGAGGAGCTGATCCCCTTCTGTCTCCCCAGGCAGGAAAGAAGAAGGGTCCCTAGTCTGCCCCATCACTGTGCAATGGCATGCTCCTCTTACTTCCTCAGGTGGTCAAAGCATGCCCTCTGACTCAGCTAGGCACACTTCTCACACAATCAGGAAATTATTTCTTGGCTGAAAAACTGAAACTGCTTCCCTGCTTCCTCTCCAGAAAATAAATCTTGTTTCAGCCAGCTCTACACAGTGATAGTATGATGAGGTCCCCATAACTATAACAGTACAAGTCCACACATTGCCTACCTACCCTCTCTTCTCTCTTTTTGCTTCAGTACAAGCTTTCCTAGTCTTTTCCTCACTAGGAAAAGTTACATACAAACCAGATCACCATCTTGCAGACATGCTTGGTACATGTTAATTGTTAACATCTGCAGGTTTGCATGGCTCCCTTCAAACCCAGGGGAGCTGCTCACCTTCTAACTCAATTGTCACACTCACAATGCACTTTCTTGAGGAAGTCTTGTATTTGAAGACCCTGGGAGCAAATAACTACTCTCCTACCCTTGGTACTGAGTTAATGCAAGCCCAGGTAACTGTTAGGTCTCTGTAACTGCATTTGGTGCCCAATTCCCAAATGAAAGTTGAAAAAAAAAAGCTATGAAATCAGTACAGTATGGTCCAGAAGGATGCAAAACATCCCAGAGGCAACCAAGACATGTTTTGTAGTTCACTTGTAACACAATCTCTGGCCTTATACTGCTTACAGAATGATTACTCATGTTCATCTGTAAGAATAATACAGGAGAATCTTCACCTCAGAATTTCACCACTACATCCATCTAGCCACCAGAGTGTTTTCTGCAAATTATGTTGTCTACAGCACAGATGCGTATCTTTCCCATCTATAGGTATCCACAAACGCCATGGTGTCTGTACTGACAGAGTTATGCCCTCAGCACTTCTGATGTCATTGCTCATATTTCAGTGCTGTGACTCCAAACCTGAAGTTGATCTAAAAGAACAGGAAGCATTTTCAGCACCTTGCCATAGAGCACGCTGCCGCAGACTGCTCTCAACCCACACAAATCTCCGTCATGATCGCAGGTTACTACTGGCATCCTCTGAAGCCGCCCCAGGACAGACCTTCCTTCGTGTCCTGTGAACTAACTTGGTACAAAAGATTAATGGAATCCATGACACAGAGAGAAAATTGTGTAAGACGTAAATGTGCCAGTGTACAACACAACATATTTGTATCTCTGAACAATACTACCTACTTATAGATTATCCTTTTTACAGTGAAATGTCCTTTTGCAGGGAATCTTGTCCAATCTCTACTCAAATGCATATTGACATAATGGGGCACAGCTACACAGGTATTGAGCTTTAGAAGAGTTCACAGAACAGAGGCCTCAAGGTAAAAGCAACAAGGAGAAGGATGAGCGCCAGCAGCTGAAACAGAGGAGAGGATCCCGTTCTCACTCTTTCACCCAGGGCCCATGACTCCAAAGTCTCCTGTCTTTTACTGAGAGTCTTATAACTCACTGACTTTAGAAAGATGTTTAAGGAAGAAAATTGATAACTTGAAGGAGGAGGAGACAAAAAAGGAGAAACAAAGAAAAAATACAAAAAGAAGTCACAATCACAGAATGGTAGGTGTTGGAAGGGACCTCTGGAGACCATCCAGTCCAACCCCCCTGCTAAAGCAGGTGCCCCCAGAGCAGGGTGCACAGGAACGTGTCCAGGTGGGTTTTGAATATCTCCAGAGAAGGAGACTCCACAGCCTCCCTGGGCAGCCAGTGCCAGGGCTCTGTTACCCTCACAGTGAAGCACGTTCAGGTGGAACTGCCTGTGCTCCAGTTTGTGCCCATTGC
>VZSC01002833.1:237332-261969 GCA_013398225.1 Steatornis caripensis
CAGTTCTGGGCTCCCCAGTTCAAGAGAGACAGGGAACTACTGGAGAGAGTCCAGCGGAGGGCAACAAAGATGATGAGGGGACTGGAGCACCTCTCTTATGAGGAAAGGCTGAGAGAGCTGGGTCTGTTCAGCCTGGAAAAGAGAAGGCTGAGAGGAGATCTGATCAATGCTCACAAATACCTATAGGGTGGATGTCAAGAGGACGGGGTCAGACTCTTCTCTGGTGCTCAGCAATAGGACAAGGGGCAATGGGCACAAACTGGAACACAGGCAGTTCCACCTGAACATGAGGAAGAACTTCTTTACCGTAAGGGTAACAGAGCCCTGGAATAGGCTGCCCAGGAGCGGAGTCTCCTTCTCTGGAGATATTCAAAACCCACCTGGATGCATTCCTGTGCAACCTGCTGTAGGCTAACCTGCTTTAGCAGGGGGGTTGGACTGGATGATCTCTAGAGGTCCCTTCCAACCCCTACCATTCTATGATTCTATGAATATTTGCAGCCATGAGCTGGAAGGCAGTACAGAACAGCAGAATTGAAAGTGGGGCATCACTTGATCATTTAAAACCTGAAAGATTGAGGAGGGTAGTTGAGGTCAGAGCAGTAAAGAAATGATTTTTCAAGATGTTGGGAGTAGGTTGCCAAACCTCTTCCAATAATAACAGCTTTTCAGTAGTTTAACACAGAAAAGGAATGATGATTTATACATTGAGCCTTTGGAAAAAGCGTGGCTTTTACCCTGCTTGATAATTAGTCAAATGCTAAAAAGCACCTTGACAGAGCTGCCTGCCCTCGCAGCATAAACTTCATTAGTACAAGAGGCATCAACACTTGTGCAACAGCATTCAAAACCGTGTGCAGTAAGCAACTCAAGCGGAGATGTGGTTACTCTCCTACCAAGCCAAAGGGAAGGCTCTTGAATGAAAATAAAATTATGAAATAAGCTGACAAAACCCCAAAGTCTCCCCATTACATGAAATGACACCCTCATAAAATCTGGAAAGCCAGCTGGAATGCAGCTTTACAATCAGCTTCTCCACCTCCATCAGGAAACACTACTTGCAGTTCTTCAGTTAGTTCTCTAATGTCAAATCATTTGCATACAGGATATTAATAATGCAGTCTCAAATATTACAATTGAGATTATTATAACCCTCATAGAGGCTGAGGGGTTTCTTGAGCAGTATACATTTCTCAAGAGGAAACACTTCACTTGTTCGATGTCTTTCAACTACCCCACTCTCTTCCTACCTCCAAAATCCTTCAGAGTTTACAATGTTTTTCCCTGTGACTTGATGTCCTGTCTGCTCTTCCCTGCAAGGGCGACCTTGTCACACCCTTTCACTTACAGCTCGTAAGAAATTTAGCAGTGACCTTGGTTTCTGTAGAAATAAGTATAAGCAAGAGCCTTTCTGCATACCATTCATACCATTAACTTAGCAATAACTATAAACATCAAGCATTATGAATTCTAGAAGCAGACACTGTTATGCCAGTAACTTCAGAAAGTGCGGTCACTTAGAACAGACTTAACTGAAAGGTAAAATTATCAAAAGGAGAATTGGTTCTGTTCTAGTTCAAACCAGGACCCTTCATAATTCACCCTTCTCTTTCTACCTCAGTATTTCTCGTCCTCCTTTCCAAAACGACAGTTATTCGTACACTGTCAGAGCCACCACCCCCTTCAGTATATCAGCAGAAGGCACACAGATAAAACTTCATAGTATGTCAAGGATGAGTCCTTGGGGTGAGTGAGGAGCTCATTATGAGCACAGAAAATGGATCATGCGAAAATGAAGATTGGAAAAGAAGTCAGGTAGTCTCCAGTCAGTTTATATCTGCTGTATCAGACTTCCAAGACTCACTACAGAAGAACCTGGCTCCATCCTCTTGATAACTCTTCAGAGGTATTGGTAGGCAGCTATTAGATCCTCATGAAGTTCTCCCTTTTCCAGGCTGCACAGGGACCAGAGTCCTTCACCTCTCCTCACAGGGCAAGTGCTCCAGCACCCAACCATCTTAGCAGCCCTCTGCTAAACTTTCTCCAGTTCATCAACATCTTTCTTGTATTTGGGGTGCAGCAGGAAAACGGGACTCTAGATTTGGTCTAACAAATGCTGAGTAGAGAGGGATATCCACTCGCCTGAATCTACTGGCTCTGCTTCCTCCTGCCACTGCTGCCTATCTTAGGCTCAGGTGACTCCAGTGCTTCCTCAGATGTGGCTTTCTGCCCTTAATCAGCTACCAGGGCACTGGAGCTACCCTGCAGTTACAGATCTGCACGTGGAGAAGTTGCCGTTCTCCTGGTGCTGAAAGCACCCAGCTTCCAGCCTTCTCCATCACGGGAGCCTCTATTTACCCCCAAATCAAACAGTTTCTGTCTGTCTCTGTGCAGTTCGGAGTTCAGGCTCTCATCTCTGTATGGTCTCTGAAGATTCCTCAACTGCTTTTTCATCCTTCCTGATGGTGCACATCATCAGGCCTCCTCCAGACTGATCTCAGTGTGATGGCACATCTCCTCAACCAGTACACACCTCCTGCAGGCAAGGACATACTCTTAGAATGACAGAATCATGTAGGTTGGAAAAGACCTTTAAGATCATTGAGTTCAACCATAAATCTTCCTCTGTCCTAGCCTCAACGAGAGGCCCTGGGCATCTCTGCACCCCCAGTCTTGCAGGGCTCTGTCCTTTCTTGGGAGCTCCCTCAGGGTGCATGTATCTGCTGATGGGTAGTGCTCCAGCAAATGCTGGAGACCATGCCCTGTGGCACCCCACCTCTGTAGGTGCCGAGTCCCATGCTGTCAAGCAGAGCAATACTACCAGGTTTGGTCAAGCAGGTGCAAACCAGCACCAGCAGTAAACAACAGGCACAGCAGTGTCCAGGATGCCTTGTATGCACCCAGCCCAAGGTTCTACTCGCAGCCCCCCAACACTGCTGTGCTCCTTGAGACCCACCTAAATAGTAAATGGAGACCAGCATAGGAAGCTGCTTCTTTAGATTCACTACACACATCTGGCAAGGTCCTTTTTGCCAGTCTACAAGACCCCTCAAGCTCCTCCCAGCCATGATTCACTTAACTCATGCATGCTTCCCTCACAGCAAAATACCTACAAGAAATTTATACAGTTTCTAGGTAATGACAGCAAATACAACAGTCTTTCCCCCTGCACTACTGAAGTCCTAGGCTTCTTTGTCCCTAATGCTTTGCTTTCCTGTGTTATTTTCCAAGTTTTTAGAACAAATAACCATTAGATAAGTGGTGCATCTCTAATAATAACTTGCCCATGGATTTCTTCAATTTCCCAAGCAACTGCAAAAAACAGTTTTGTTTAAAATGAGATTGTGCCAGCCTTTAGATCTGAACAAGCAGGCATCTGGCTGGGACTACACCTGGCTGGAAGAGATCCACATGAGCTGGTGGAGCTAGGCTGCTGCCCAAACAGCTGTTTTCCAACTTTGTATCTGCACAGGTCGTTGCCCAAGTCAGTGCCAATAAAGCTGCATGGACCAGAAGCTACAGCAGAAAAAAAAAAAATCATCCACAATCAGAAGAAATACCTCCCGCCCTCACTGGCCCCTTCCTGACATCTCCAAACTTTTCCTTTCTAGTGCGCTCTCTCTCACCTTGAAAAATTGATTAAAAGTATGAAAAATGTGGCAAAATTGAAGTTCAATAAACCATGAGCTGTTGGGGAAATAAATTTAGATAACAAAAGGAGACATTTTCCATTTTCCCAATAGAAGCACAACTCTTGCTAACAGTTCTGGAACAGCACGGGAGCTAAAAATTTCTTTCAGCTTTTAAGCAGAATTTCAGACTATCCAGATGAATTTTTTTTCCCTTTTCTTTGAAGACTCCATACTTGCAAAGGATGTTTAGCTTGTGTAACAGACACAAAGGAATGCTCACAAAGAGCTGAAAACTGATATTTTATTTCAAAATCTACATCCTGGAGAATAGTAAAGCAGAGAGCAGTAGTAAAGAGAGAAGTGAAGTAAAGTAAAATATCCTATAGATGGGCAACCTGTTTTCTTTTTAATTCATATTAAATATATTTTGATAACATTAAAGTTCTATATCATATTGAACTAACAGATTTGTTCATACTTTTAAAAAAAAAAGTTCATTGAGTAAAAGCTTCCAAATGGACTTCAAGTTCTCTTCATAGATTGTAAAATCTCCATCCAGCAGTGAGACGCTGAGCTGAGCACTGAAGAGGAGAAAAAAGTTGAAAACTCCTCCGAAATCTCCATGTCTCTGAAGAGGCACTCTATCTGAAAATGTTCAAGTCTTCAGAGGTATCTGCTAAATCTGCTCCACTTAGTAACAGTAACAGTGTATAGACAAGCACGAAAAAAAACCCAACACACTGACAAATTGAAGCAAGTTCAGCAGAAGGCTATCAGGATGGTCAGGGGCTGTAGCACTTGCCCTGTGAGGAGGGGCTCAGGAACAAGGGCTTGTTCAACCTGAGAGAGAGACAGCTTCAAGAGGACCTGACAGCAGCCTGTCAATACCTTTAAGGAGCTTACCAAGTAGATGGAGTGAGGCTCTTCTGTTGCGAGTTGTGGGAGGGCAAGGGAAGATACAAATTGTTTTGAGAGCTATTCAGACTTGATATAATGAGAAACCTTTTCTCCATTAAGATAGTGATGGAGTAGGACAGGCTGTTTAGAGAGGCTGAGCAGCCTCCATCCTTGGACATTTTCATGACTCAATTGTGTGAAGCCAGATCTGACCCCACAGCTAGTTCTGCTTTGAGCTGCAGGCTGGATTACAGACCCCCAGCAGTCCCTTCCAGCCTGAATGGGTTCGTTACTCTATGAACAAGTGGCATGCAAGTTGGGACAAGTCACTTTGCGTACTCTTTGTATCCAATGAGTACTTACCTACTGCTTATTCAAAGGAACAGACAGAACTAGACAATCACACTCCTGACATTCATTTGGGAGGCGGGAAATCCGAGTTCAAATCCCACCTCTGAATGAAACAAAGAATGATTTGAATCTTAGCCTTTCCATTAAAAATGAAGGCTTAATTCTGAAGTTTGCCTTAATTAAGGTAACTCACATCTATCTAAATTAATTGTTTCATTTTAACTAGAGCAGATATCTGCAGCTTCGCAAAGGAAATGTAAAAATCAGATTTCTGTTTGGCCTTATTTCAAATTTTTCATTTTTCAAAACTACTGATCCAAAGCTAACAGTTCACACAACTCCAGATTTTTTTTTTTTTTTGCATTCTTGGTCTTACTCTGATTTTTAATATTTCTGTAGTAATTTTGTCGTATTTGGCCATTTTTACATAATCTGTAGGCATACTCTCTGAAAACTCCACATGAAGGTGTAGGTCTGTTCCTTCCACCCTTAATAGCAGTTACTGTAAAGAAAAGGTGAATACTAGAAAGAAGAGTTCATAACTTAAGATACATTGAAAAACAATATCTTGAGTTTATAGTAACTAATCCCCTATGTGTATGGACTCTCCATACATGCTATTCCATGCTGTTGGCGAAAACATTAAAAAGGTGCAAGTAGAGGAAACAGGATTAGAAAGTTATCTAGCAGCCACACAATTTTGTTTTCTGCCATTCAAGAACAGCTGAATGCACTTCTTTGGCATGCTTTCCATTAAATAAATATTTAAGATAAGATACACACTTGCTTTTCAAGTAGGAGATGCTCTGAAATGTCTCTGAAAGAAAAAGCACAGACTGTTTCCCACTATTGTTACTGGACTTGAAGTATATCTGTTCTCCTATAATTAATGACTCTATTGACATCACATTTAATTGGTATTCTTATTTTGCCAATGGCCTACTAAAGACATATCATATTAATTAGTAGTAATGAGACAGTTCTAACCACCCACTGTCATTAATTTCTTAAATATGTACAATAAGATGTACACTAATTGTGACAGCTAATTGGTACCTGCCCACACTCTGCCTCTTTTAAAATTGCTCTGAAGTAGATATAAGAGTTAATCATCATAAGACTACTTTTTACAATGATGAAGTACAGCCTTTTCAAACATCAAATTTCTGAATTTAAGCTGAAACTTGTTCTTTTATAAGAAAGCACAACTTGCCTGTAGATATACTTCCTAATTTACAGACCTAGTTATCCAGCCAGAAAGGCTAGAAGATTTTCTGTAGTTACACACTTTTCTGAAATTCATCTAAGACTTCAGACAAAAAAGATCTCTTGTGTTTAAGTGAGTTTTGAGTCAAAATATCCTACCATGTATGAGAGGCAGCCCTATGCCTAGGAAGGCAGAGAAGAAACACCTATAGCATCGGTGGTTGAGGCATTTACCAAAGAAGGGAGTTCAAACGTGGCCTTGGCTTGAAAGATAAACACAACAAGTCTGAACCTAAGCATTCCCATGATATAAAACTGTTCCCCACGTCTGCTCAGGGCCAGGCAGAAATTATCTGTCATTCTCATCTGCTGTAGCTCCTTCCCTTGATATAATTTGGTTATGCATGGATTAAAGGAAGAATAAACGCAGAATTGGACATACCTTCAAAACTAGGGCAGAAACTTATTCTTTCTTTGTATAAATATTGATTTATTCATACTTTTAACTTATGCTGTAAGTACATTAAAAATAGCAACATCTCCCCATGTCCCTCTGATCATCATTGAAGTGCTCCACTGATAACCGGCGGGGTGTGTCAGCACGGCAGGGACAACAGCCTGTTACAAACACTCACTGTGACCTGATGGTTCCTTAGGGAGCCATGAGGGAAATTCATCTGACAGACGCAGGCTCCATCCCACATTGCTACAGCCAATGCAGCCTAATAAAAGAAGGCAGCTGAATTTAGTAACCGAGAGATGCACAAGGAAAAGAGCATCATCTTCACTCATCCATGGTCAATCAAAAGACATACAATACTTGAAGGACTGTAAACTCTGCAGTGTGAAGGGGCTGGAGTGAGAAAAGAAATGAAGGGCCCTTATGCATAATTAGCCTCTGCCAGTAATCAAATACAGCTTTCTATATATCCTCAGTCCACTTCCCCTCACAAGCAACTCATTTTTAGTGTAAACTGTTCTGTGCTCCATCTAGTTTTAGGCAGCGGGAGACACAAACCAGGTGATGCACAGCAATAGGAAACTATGCAAAAGCCACATTCTTTAATCTGCACAAGAGAAAAACTGTTCCCTATGCAAGATGACTGTCAGGAAAATGGTCATTCCAACATGCAACATCCTATCCATGCATGATTTGAAATTACATCCTACCTCTTAGTTTGCTGCAGCACTGGATCAAGACATGGCTCTCAGGTATACAAATGTTTTGCATCTCCAAGCACCTTCCTCTACTCCCAGAGAATCTCTGCAAGCAGGAGAGATATGGCTCATTGTGCTGGTTTTGGCTGGGATACAGTTAATTTTCTTCATAGTAGCTGGTATAGGGCTATGTTCTGGATTTGTGCTGGTGTCACAGTTTAAAGCTGGGATGGCTATTAAACAAATGACAGACTCTCTTTGTTAACCTCCTCCTTCCCCACAAAAGGGGGAAAAAGAAAAGGGAAAGACACTTACGGTTTGGAAGAGTTAAAACAGCTTTAATCTAACTACAATAATAAGGCACAATAATAATAGAAAAATAATGATAAAATATATACAAAACCAATATCGAGCTCCCCCTGACCGATGACCAATACGTCACCCGGACGCTGCAGGGCACACTGCGGGAAAGTCCCAGACTGTACTCAGCAGCAGGCAGGAGCTGGATTCAGGAACGCACGGATCAGGATCGAAGGCAGAAGAATCAGACAGAGTCCTCCTTGGACACCGGCCATAGGAGAACAGCACAAGACCCTCGTGATCCCTCAGCTTTATACCGAGTATGACACGTATGGGATGGAATACTCCCTTTGGTCAGGTTTGGGTCACCTGTCCGACCCGCTGCTCCCCACCGCAGGGTCACAGGGGTGACCACTTCTCTGCTCTTTCAGTTCTGGTGCATAAGAAAGTCAGCAGAAGCAAGCATCAACCTTGGTCTCCATAGGGATAACTATAAGCAAGAGGCTTTCGCCACACCATTCCTACTGATGTTCCAGCACTAACTATAAACAGCGAGCTTTATCACTGCTAGAAGCAGACACTGTCTGGAAAAACATGCAGTTAACTTCAGAGAGTGCAGCTTCTCAGAAATACTTAACTGAAAAGTAAAGTTTCTGAAAGAAAATTAGTTCTGCCGAAACCAAGACAGCTGGAAACAGTGTTGATAATGTAATTTAGATGCTTATGTTATTGCTGAGCAGCGCTTACATGCTCACCCAGTCAAAGCCTTTCCTTCTCCTCACACCACCCCACAAGCAAGTGGGCTGGGAGTGCAAATGAAGTCGGGAGGGGACACAGCCGGGACAGCTGACCCCATATTCCACACCATATGGGGTCATGTCCAGCATATAAAGCTGGGGGAAGATGGAAGGTGGAACGTTTGGAGTGATGACATTTTTCTTTACCAGCTGTTACGCGTGATAGAGCCCTGCTTTCCTGGAAATGGCTGAACACCTGCCTGCTGATGGGAAGCAGTGAATTAATTCTGTTTTGTTTTATCGTGTACACAGCTTCTGCTTTACCTATTAAACTGTCTTTATCTCAACCCATGAGTTTTCTCACTTTTACGATTCTCTCCCCCATCCCCCCCAAGGAGTGAGCCAGCAGCTGTGTAGTGCTTAGTTCCTGGCTGGAGTTAAACCACAACACCCATTCAAGCAAAATAGTCCACACAAGGCTTTCTACAACATGAGTAAGTCCCTACATCACCTAACATGAGTAATGTCCAAGCATGTATGAATAAAGATGATATCATCAAGACATAAGCTAGAAATAAACATATACAACACTTCTCTATATGCTGTCTGAATTTCCTAGTTTTAGAATCATAGAATCATAGAATGGTAGGTGTTGGAAGGGACCTCCAGAGATCATCTAGTCCAACCCCCCTGCTAAAGCAGGTTAGCCTAGAGCAGGTTGCACAGGAATGCATCCAGGCGGGTTTTGAATATCTCCAGAGAAGGAGACTCCACAACCTCTCTGGGCAGCCTGTTCCAGTGCTCTGTTACCCTCACAGTAAAGAAGATAGATAAGACTGTATTAGAAAAAAAGCAAGTCTAGGACAATGCTTTGGAAATACAGTTCATTTATTCTGACCCACAAGATATTAGTCTCTAATGAGTCACACTTTGTGTTCATACCTACAGTATTTGTGGGTATTTGTCAGCCCGACAAAGACATTTCAAAAAGTTCCCTGTGCCTAGGAAGCTGTTTTTCGGATTTGTTTGTTTGTGGGTTTGTGTCCATAGGGTCTAAACAGCCTAGACAAAAGCAAATTGAAGATTTTGCCCATTCTTCTTCCAAAACACACGAGAGAGTCTCAGTGCCAAGGGACCATGCCTATTTTCACATACTACATTGGAGATTTGTTACTGTCTATAGTACAAACAGAGTTACTTAAACTCAAACATGCTGTGGGCCTGCTGCAAAGGCTAAGAAATGGAGCAGCTGTGGACTTCAGTAGCATTTCCAATTATCCCCATCCAAAGTCTAGCAGGTGAATCTCTCACAGCTGAATCATAAAATTATCACACAGGTACTTGCAGTAATTGTTGCATCGCTGTACCACCATGTTTGGTATCTTTTGTCTTCAATCCTAGCCATCAGACAAGAATTCCCTATTTCTTTGTAAGGAACTGACAGATGCACAAAGCCCCAAGTTCAGACGGCCCAGCCTCTGCCTAACACCTTGCACTTAATTAATCCTGTGAGTGTGTAGTCTCCACAGTCCAAATACTCAGAGTGGAAAAGGTCACTAAGGTGGTGGGAGCACGAGAGATGTCTCAGACATCACAGTAAAGTTATACACATGTCTCTTCCCTCCTCCCTTCATCAACATTATTTACCAACATCTGACTACCTTAAGGACACTGCTTCTGCACATGCTTGCCTTCATAATGCCTCCTCCACCCTTGAAGCAGCCTATTCTTCTCCCAGGGCCATTGCCTGAGTAAAAAAGCAGAGAGAGGAAAAAGAACAAGCCCCAGGATTGTTTTTGCCGGGACTGGTTTGGAATGCTGGAGCTACAGCTCCTGCCTCCACCAGAAAAGGGTGGGAAGGATGAATACTTCGGTCAGAGGTGGCTGCCTCTATAGTACAAACAGCCTTTCTCTCCCACATTTTAACCCCTTCTTTGCCTCTATGGAGATGACCTGAAAAGGATACTACTATCAGTTGCTTGAGAAGTGCTGGCTGTCTTCTCCAGGGAAAGACATAGGAACCCTTAGGTCTCATAGTCAATGGGACCATCACCTCTCTTGGGGCTGTGCTGCTCCTAAACCCTGTGCCTCAGCAATTTCTCTAGTTAGTCAGTGCATAGTGTCTCGTGCTATGGTTGTTGTAGAAAGTCAGATTCTCTAGCCCTCTAAATTACTGATCTTCAACTGTTTTTTCAGATCAGTCTTCTCCATTGCTGAAAGGTCTTCATGAAGTGAAAGGAAGTTCATGGATCACCTACAAGGATCTTTAATTCCATGTCTTTGCCAAACCAGGCCAGCAAGGCCTTAGGGAACTGTATTCTTTAAACAAAATATCTTGATGTCCTTGATTTGTCAACATAAATAAATTATCTTTAAGGCTATTTTCAATAACGGTGAATGCCAATTAATTAATTCTCAATTGAGACCAGAGTTTTCACAACCCAGCACCTTCAGTAAATAGTTCTGTAGTGTTGCAACAAAACTCCTTGGCGTTGTAGACTCATGTTTTCATACACTGGTGCCACAAGAATTTTTTAAATGCTAGGAGTTTCAAAATACAAATTTGATTGATAGAGCTGACTTCAAATACAGCATAGTCAGAATGCACCTACCTCTGATTTCTCTGCATAGTTTTCACTTCAGTATTGCAGCTCAGAACTTCAATGGCCAAGGCAAAGCAAAGACTCTGAGAAGACGACTGTAGGTTCACATCTTGACTCATACTATTGAATGTTGTGTTAACAACAGATTCCAAAGTCTGATCCAGGAAAGGAGTTTATTTCTTTTTTATTACTCAGCACAATACAAAGTATGTGCATGAAGGTGAAACCAGGACAGAGCAAAGAAATCCAAAATTCTGCAGCTACACACAGAGAAGACTATGAACACCAAGCCAGCATATTTTAATGAAATGGATGGCTATTCAGTACTCTTCCATGTGCTTATTCACACCATCTTATCCGAAGCAAAGAATTCTAACACACTCTGTATGTCAGAAGTGACACTGCATTATCATTCAAAGTCCTCTCGATACATGAGACACACCAAGATCTGTTCAAACATCATGGTTTTTACCCCAAACTATTACTTACAATGGCCTTCAACTAAAAAAAATCCTCATGTGTAGCTGTAACACAATGGTTAAAAAAACAAAACTCAGTCCCTGAACACTCTGTCTGTATCTCTACAATCCAAATAAACCAGAAGGACAAAGAAATTAAGAAGAGACTAAGCTGAGGGATAGAGCATTCAATAAAAATTCCCACTGTAATGCCTTAAGTAGCACCCTTGGATACATTTCTAAAGCCTTGCGTTTTGATTTAAACCCAGCAACGGAAGTATGCTAAACTTCTGAAGAGAACCCTTGTAAGAAATGTAGTACGTTCTTGGATAACTGGTATTCTCATTGGTCTGCAGAGATTTTAGAAACACTGTGCAAAACTAATAGAGCACTCCCTTCAATTTTAGCATAAAATGACAGAAAATTCAGGATCATACCTAGCGTGATCATACCTATCATTATCCTGGACTACATTCAAACTAGATTTGAAAGCAAACATTTCCAATTTTGAACTTAGCACACAGCTTTTGCCAGTGGGGCATCCTTACCAGTTACCACCTTTTCCAGGCTTCAGTGGGTCTCGATTTTGGGTCCACGCTACTGAAACACATAGTTACTAATACAAGACACTATACATGGCTTTTCATAATTCCTGTTCAGGCATGGAGCCTATTTATCTGAGGCCAAGAATTTCTAGAAGTGTGAAAAGACTGTGAGTGCTTGCAGACCAAGACTCTCCAGCTTGAGGGGTTTTGAAGAGGCAGAGTTTTCAGAAAGCACTGAATATCTGACCCCTGGAAACTCAGGCCAGGCTTTCTTTCCAGAAATTCAGGGCCTTTCCTAGGGCTGTGTGCACACTCATACATAATCACATGTATTTGCACAATCCACATCTATGAAGTCCTAGGTATTTTTCCTGGAAGAGATTGCTATTCTCAAAATTTTAATGGAGATGTCAGTTCTTGCAATATATTGTCAAGTTTCATAAGACAACAGGTGCTTGTTATCAGTTTCATCATACAGATATATACATCTTCCGTGTATATATTTTATTTTCCTGAAACTGTCAAAGACGGTTATTTTCCCTGCAGCCAGAAAGAAGGTATTAACAAAGCAGTTGGAATAAACCCCAGTCTCACGGCTTTGGCTGCCCAGCAAAGCCCACACTGTTTCAGGTACGCAGTGAGAACAGGCTGGTTTGCTTTTGTACACAGTTCCAACTCCAGACCTGAAAGAGGTAAAACATAGCCCAAGGCTGACTTCTTTTTGTAACTTCCAAGTTGAAATTTCACATGCCAAGAGAGTAACAACTGACCACCGGTGCTGTTTTGTGAGCATTATGGCAAACAGTTTTGCAGCTCATGCAGACCCTTGAAAACCAAGCTCTGGAGATGAAGGTAGAAGTTCCTGTTTCTGCTCTTACCTTTCTGCCCTTCATTTTCTGTTAGACTCATCCTTTACCAGGTACTTTTGTTCTCTTGCTCCCCTAGCCTTAATGTAATTAAGGCAGTGCAATACAGAAGAAATAACAGTGAAGAAACAGAGGTGCTGATGACAGTCACTGGGCATGCTGAAATGTTACAAGCCAAACCATCACAGTAATGTGATGACAGAGCAATATTTCAGTTCAGATGATGGGAAACTTGAGCTTTTTTTTTTCTAGTTTCCTATTAAAAAGTGATTTCAAACCATTTCTGGACTATGTTCTTGGAAGACTTCCTCTTTAAAATCTAGTTGTCCTTAGACACCTTAAATTGACTTTAGCAAAGAGCTAGCGAGCAAAACATACTTGTGTGGTACTGTCTAACAAGGGCAGTGCATTATTAACTGGTGAGTCAAGTAACAAGAGTCTGAAAGGACTTAGAGAGTCATCTTCTATAGCAAAAACATACTGCAAGTGTATAGCAAGGAGTCCATCCTTTGAACCTGCTGCCAGAGAGCGATAAGCTGAAATTCAAGGTGATGACCACTGATTCCAAAACTATATTGCTGCCTCAGCCCAAATTACCTTGAAGGTGGCTTGTTCAGCTCTGATAGATTACAAATCATAGCAGTTCAGCTAATTCCAGCATTACAATTAATTCACCGTAGATGACCAGCCTCTCTAAAGTGTCAGTCTCATGACTGCTTTTACCAGAAGCAGATGATTAGCTTGATCCCTCTGCAAAGACTCAAAGCCCTCATAAGGAGTTTCTCCTCATTCCCGAATTCAGAATCATTAGCCAAACCCATCCTGCATCCTTCCAGCCACAGAAGGAAGGGCTCCATAATAACATTTAGTCACCAGATGGCACTAGTACAGAAACTAAGAAGCATGGACAACTACTGGCATAAGATAAAACCACCCTACAATTTCTCTGTAAATATTTATTTAAAAACCAAAACGAAGTTAATTAATGTTCTGAAATCCTCAGCTAGAGGAAGTTGCAATGGCTTATGGTATTTAAATACAGATTAGAAACTTGACAGATACCCACTGTGAGTTTTGACACTTTTATAAACGATACAAACGAGAAGACAGAATCTCTTGCTGTACCTGCAAGTACTCTCACTGAAGACAGTAGCTATGACCTGTTATGGTCAATAAGGGAGCAAACATTACATTTAGTTGTGGCATCCTATTTTATTACAAAGCAAAGTACCTTTCCATAGTAGAGGTAAATACAAATTTGAGGAGACCTCAGAACTGAGTGATGCATCCCTCCCTCTCTCCAACTCCTATATTTTATCTGCATGTTAATACACTCTGTCATGGATATTCTGTTCAGCGATTCTTCCCTTTGAGACATCAGCTCTGGAATTATTCCAGGTAGCTCTGCTAAACTCTCCACAGCATCTTCATCCCCTTGTTCCTACAACACGTTGAAGGTGGGATTACGCTTCCATACAGGATTGACACCAGCTGGAGAATGGACTGCCTGAGTCAGTTTGTAAACCCAAATACATTCATTCAGCACTATTTTTGGGGATTCAACCCCAGAGATGTTAATTTGAGACCCAGCTGCTCTTGTGTATTAATTTTTCCTTCAGGGTTCAAGAGTCAAATCACCCTTCCACAGGACCATATAACACATACATTTCTTAGTTAACTAAGACACCAGCTTTAAAGCTTCCCTCTCAAGGAACCGAGATATAAATATGCATTAAAAATGCTTGTGTTATTTGCATATATACAGATTATGACATTGCCAGGACACACACATGAAGCTATGACTAAAGGCGAATGCAACATCTTGTGCCTAGCCTGGTAGTCGTCTAGAAACCCATTGTTTTCCCCTTGCAGTTGAAGTGGTTTCTATACAATACCCCTTCAGAGCATCAAATTCAACACTTGAAAACCACACACTCCACAAACACATAAAGGAGAAAAATGCATATGGCTTACTAAATATTGAAAGAAAACAGACATGATAATGTACAAGAGAACTGGCATACTAGTTTAATGGGACTCAAGCAAGCACGAAGCATAGCTTGCTGATACATAACAACTATGTATCGCTTTTCAAGATGGAAAGTTGTTTAATTTGTCTATGAAAACTGGCGATAAAATACCAATGAAGTTAAGAGTTAGAAGATTTCAGAGAAGTTATATAACCACCTAATTCCAATAAGAATACACAAAACTGCATTCAGTAGAAAAAAAACAAAAACAGTAATAGAAATTGTTGTATTATTCAGGGCATAAGTCAACTTGTGAAAAAATCTAGAAGAAATTCAGATCATTTCTCATAATTGGCTGCATTTAATTCCACTGAGGTATCATCCATTATCAGAAATAACATAATCTGAACCTTTAACACAATTTCTATATTCATGCATCCCAGCCTCTCTCTAGCAGATCTCGCAAAGCGAAAGGAGAATAATACTTAGTCATGCATTACTGAGTTTAATGTATCAATGTATCTCCATATTCTAGGTCCTTCATTTTTTAGGTTTCTAAATAGTTTGCAGTAATTTTTAAGTGTATAAATATATTAAGATAGAGGTTTGCAGCTTTCTGTTTAATCTTCATATTAAGGATATGAAAGAGCAAAAAAGGAAGACTCACTCAGATTATAGAAGTTGACCGAAGCAGCACCAAAAAAGGCCCACAGATTAAAGAGAAAAAAAAAAAAGACCAAGAGAAGTAAGGAAAAACCTGAGCAAGAAGAGGAAAACAAATGGTCACTGTGGTGACATTCATATTGCAGAAGGCATCTTCCACTTTGATTATTACTACTAGAAGTGAAGGTCTACTACCCACTGCTCAAGAGAAAAAATAACAACAAACCAACTAACCAAACACCCCCCCCACCCTTCACCCCCGAAAGAAAAAACACCACACAAAACCCAAAAACATTGGCCCTGTGAGAAGGGCTTGGATGCACAGGTCCAGAAACAAGTTGAGTCCACTCACACAGTACAAGAAGAATAAAAGCCCTTCTGGGTCTGACCAGGTTTGAAGAGAAGTCAACCCACAGAAAAAAAGATGACAATCATTTCAGCGAAACTTGGGCTCATCCAGCGGAGGGCCACGAAGTTGATTAGGGGAGTGGAGCATCTCTCTTATGAGGAAAGGCTGAGAGAGCTGGGTCTGTTCAGCCTGGGTGAGAGAAGGCTGAGAGGGGATCTGATCAATGCTTATAAATATCTAAAGAATGGATGTCAAGAGGACGGGGTCAGACTATTCTCAGCGGTGCCCAGCGACAGGACAAGGGGCAATGGGCACAAACTGGAGCACAGGCAGTTCCACCTGAACATGAGGAGGAACTTCTTTAGTGTGAAGTGACAGAGCCCTGGCACAGGCTGCCCAGGGAGGCTGTGGAGTCTCCTTCTCTGGAGATATTCAAACCCCGCCTGGACACGTTCCTGTGCAGCCTGCTCTGGGGGCACCTGCTTTAGCAGGGGGGTTGGACTAGACGATCTCTAGAGGTCCCTTCCAACCCCTACCATTCTATGATTCTATGATTTTTCCTCATTTCTATATGGATTTGGACCACTGAGAGAAGAAAAACACCCACCTCAGCATTTCAGAGAAAAAAGTAAGAAATAATAATGGAGGATGAAAAAGGAAAGAGAAAATGAAAGGTGAGAGTTCATTTTCCTACTAGATGTTGGTCAGCATAGTTAGTGTACTTTTGAACATTACATGGGAAAAATACTTGGCATAATTTTATCCACTTTGAGCTTGTAAGCCTCAAAAAAGTTCCTAATTCCCAAATTGATTGTAATGGGAAATCGACTGTTTTGTTCCTGGGTTTTTGCTTGTTTGTTTTGATATCTACTCTGAGGGAAGGAAAGCTAGATTTTACTTCAAAGCCTAATACTAATTTAAAGACAGTGGAAAGACGTAATCCTTGTTAACCATTTTACTTTGTGCAGTACCAGAAAGCATTTACATATGCTATTAAATGCAATATAAGGCAATAAAACAATACTCACCCTGGATTTAAGAACAAACAAAAGAGGTTTTTCAGCTACCTGCAGCTCTTGAATGAATCAAAATGTATTCTCAAGATTTGACTGAATATCCACCCCCACCCCCCCTCACAGCTCATTAAGCCTGCTCTTTTGAAATGTTGCAGCAGCTGAATCAAGAGGCAATGCAGAGAAGATAAACCACAAATGCTCTCTACCAGGCTCCAGGCTGCCCAGCCAGCTCCTCCAACATCCACCGCCGTACACTCCAACAGGAAGGGTCAGGCACGCTGATGATCAGAGCGGGCCCATACACCAGGAGATTTGGACACTGTTTGGAGGCAAAGCCTCCAAAATACCTGGGCATTTATACATATAGCCCAGTTTTCAGAAAGATATGAGGGTTGGTTTTTGTTTCTTTAAACACATAGGCGTTGCTTTACATTTGTGAGGTAATAGATTTAGAAAGGTACAAGTTACCTTCATCCTCCCTCTGAACGGAGTATCACTTGTTTACTGATCTTCTGAGACAGGAAAACTTAGAGAAAACCAACTGTGATGCAGAATTCCTCCCAACACAGCTGCTGCATCTGGGTTCAGCTAGAAATGCCCTCTTTGGTACTCTTACTTGCTCTCGGTATGAAGCCACTATCAGAGAAGATGAAAATGAAGAATGTCACTCTGCTGCTTTCCACTCTCCCTTCACAGCCCTGTTTCGGTGCCATACCACAGCACTGATGGAAAACTACATCCGTGAGATACATAGCACTGCAAAAAGCTTGACAACATTGGAGATCACAGTGAACGCACTGCTGCACAAGTACCCAGGTCTCTGAGGACAGGTACAAGCACAAAAGGCCAAAGAAAACAAGATGAGGAATTCCAGTAGCAAAGCCAGTGAAATATGTCACATTCACACACACTGGACAAACAGTCCATCGCCATAGTTTGTCCGCTCTGGCTTATTCCTTGGTGCACCTGATCCTTGACCTTCTGGCTAGCTTACATTTACCCTCTCAAACACCACTAGTGCAAAAGACTCCCAAGCCTCGCAAGATTCGGCATTCAATGGCACCATCCTTACTGTTAGGTCTATCACCATACTGATGGGGACTCGCTTGGCCCCCACACCCCAAGGGCCTCTAGGAGACCCCATAACCTCTGCCAGTCTTCTCACTCTCTAGGAAGCAGCCTCTCTGATCTTCTTTCAAGCTGGGATATGAATCCTGGCCCTGACTAGCAAACAGAGATAGTTAAAGGAGCAAGCTGCCTTGTAGCAGTCCTGCATCACTGTGAGCTAATGAAACGAGAGGGAGCAAGAAAGCACGTGCATACGCATGCACAAAGGGGCTGCTTCCATAAAGGTGCTCAGTAGCAGCAGACTGGAAAGACTCTGGAGTAGGAGAAGTCAACAGCACTAGAGTAAAATGCCTGCAGAGAAAATGAAAGGGTTGAGGTTCTGTGCTTCTTGTCAAAGAAAAACAAATCATGAATAGTGTAATAGGGTAAGCCTGAGCTGTAATCAAGAAAAATGTGATTTAAATGGAGAGTTCTTGAAATCACACACACGGTAAATTTTGCAGAAAGAATTCTCTGATTTTAAATATGACATAGGGAGCATTATGGCAAGCAATGACAGGTAGCTCTAAGTCACTGCAGTAATGTTTCACTATACTGTTTGCTAATAAGTGATCTTTGTCTGTCTTCCCAGCAACAACTTACTCATCTGTACCATGAGCATGAAACATCAAGCTTAGATCAGGGCCAAGGTGTTAATTGTCAACTTCTCCCTACAATGAAATCAGTTCTGGGATCTTTCTCCACCTTCCTAGGTCAGTGGTGCAGAATGAAAAAACCAGCCCCTTTAGCAGCACAGATTTCTTCATGGTAGAGAGCAATGCTTTGGGAGATTTAAAGAGAGGGAAAGCAAATGTCCCAGAAGGTGGGAATCCGTTTTCTACAGCTTCACCTCATGTTTCTATCTTAAGACATGACTAGCAGTGAAAGTCAGTAGGTAGAATGTTTTCAGCAAGCGTCCCAGGAACAGTTTTTTGCTACATCATTTCATGGCATTTGGGGATTCACTGGAAGTACTTGATTATGCATATTTTTCTCAACTTCTGTCGTTGTGCAGGCTTGGGGGATAAAAGCACACATGTGGAAAATAAACAGCTCCTCTTGCTCTTTGACAACATTGTCCTAACTTTCCCAAATCACTCCATTCATTTTGGGAACATCAGTTTTGATTTCTGTTTTCAGCTTCTCCCAAATGTGAATTGCTTTTAGGTTCACTAGCATAAGTTGAGGGAGGGAACAGTGATATTTATGTGAAAAAGCCTCCTAGCATTAAGCTAACATCAAATTTGGCAAGTGAAGCACCTTGGGTGAAAACTCAGAGGTAAGGCTGAAATCCCTTACAGGATTCACTAACCTAACACAATACCAAGCAGCATCCCTGGCAAAGCCTGACTGAAGTTGTTAAGCTGCTAGAGAGCATGGAGCCTTCTCTCTTTAAGAGCAGACTGTGGAGTATACGTGAAATGGGTAACACTATTGCCTTTGAGCAATTCACAGTTCAGATACCGTCATATTTCAAATCCATCAGTCATACACCACTATTTAGTCATCTCTAAGTCTTGGGCGCTATCAAATCCTTCAGATAGTTTCTTTTCTACAAACAGGCAGCACATGCTAAGTATCATTTTAATGCTACATTAATGGGAACTTAATGTGGTGCCAAATACAGCGTCAAAACTAAGACAATACTGCCTGATGGTTACCTACTACCTACCTCCATCATCTTGGATGCATTAGAAAATAAGCCAGTCCCTGTTTTAGGAATTTGTTTGTCTTTTGTTCCACAGGATAATATTACTGAAGCTTAGCCTTAGACTGTGCCACTCAAACTCCATGAGAATCATTTTCAGGTCCTTCTGTATTTTTGCCTGTTATGATACAAATCTTATTGACAGATGACAGACTAAAATATTTGGCAGAGATGCAAGAAATAATGTACAGTCTCTGGCAGACACCAGACTGGTTTCTGAAGACCTAGCTGTAACACCAAGGTCTGACACAGACTGGGCGTAGTCATTTGAACAGAACTCTCCCCAGTTTCTCAGAATAGGATTACACTTCCATCTATTTTATGTGAGAGATGCTCTCTTAAAAGTGAAAATCGCTAGAAAGAGAGCTGCAGATAAAGAACACAGGGAAAGGTATTACACACGCTTTCTGTGTATATGGATCCCACTTCAGGGGAGCTAGGATTGCACAAATTTTCTTTGCAAAACACATTCTGCAGCTACTAATACCAACTTCTTGGCTCATGGACACTGCAGGACTCATTGCACCCGGAAAACTGAGTACTGTTTTTACTAACTGCAACAGTTAGCTAAATAAAAGGGTGGCACTTTTACAAACCTCCTATCAACACATCATGGCTATAACTGCAAAATCACTACCAAAAAAATGCCCCAAATCACCCCTCAAAAAATGCCAGTCATAATAGTACCTAGACAAGAGGATAGAAGAGAGAATGCACCCTTTGGTCTCATCTCATTTCTAATTGCAAAACGAGACGTGAACAGAGATCCTGTGAGTCATAGATGAGTAACACGATTTTGTGCAATGGCAGGAAAGAATTATTAAGGAAACAAAGCCACCATAATACCCAAGGCAAAAATTTACACGAGGATGAACATAGGTCTTTTCAACAGCAGCAGCAGCAAGCATTGCCACTTGGCTAGGTAAGCATTAGAGAGAAAGAATGAGCACAGAATACTAAATTAGGCATAGTCCCTTAAATGCTCAGATTGCAATTGCTCTAGAGGAAACATCCTTGTTTACAATCTCTACTTGAATACTTTTAATGGTGTTGCAAGAGAGGCAAAGTACCACCTTTCCACAGTAATTTTTCATCCAGACTTAATGATCTCCACAGACCAGCAATGCACAAAACTTAGAAATAAATAATTGATGATTTTACACAGTCTGAGCTGGCTGAGTCATCTCAGATAGACTATTAAAACAGCATCATGAACTCAGCTGGCATAAAATGCCTAGAAATCTCCAGTTCTTCCTGAAAGCTGAGACTTTATTCTACTCAGGCTGATACAGTGAGAAAAGAAACAATTTAAGGAAAATCTGAGAGGCGGGGGCACCCCCACCACCACCCTCTTTCCATGAAAGTGTTCTTTCTCCAGTTTGCACAGCTCAAGTCACAACTTTCTTTGCACACCTACAGATCTCGTGCAGGTGTTGAAAACGCACACAGCTGTTCCAACAAGAAAGGCAAGCTCCCAGTACGGGACCACAAAGTCAATAGCATTGCTTCTGGGATGCTCCCAGGGATATGCTGCAATTACGGGTCACAGCAGTGGAGCTAAAGCAGTTTTCTTCTCCGTTTTGGAGCATAAATACCACAGCTCTGCTGCTTATATTTAGGAGGAGCTCTGCTCCTTGTGCTGTAAATAACCTTAAGAACTAACAAATTTCACTTGATCTTTGGAGGGGGAAGGAAGAACTAGCGGAGTCCATGACAGAGGACTTTCAGGATGCACCATACGTCTTAGAAGGAAATTGAGCTAGCTGGCATTTCTGACTTTGTCTAACTAAGTACTAAGTTTTTATGGTAAGAAGTAAAGTACACAGAGGTAGAAAGGATTTATCAGTAGTCTGCCAAAATGGCCCAAACAGATGCTTTTGTTTGCAGAACAATAGGAGTTTTACATATACAGAGGTTTTTACTACTTTAACCCTAAAATAAGCTAACAACAGAATTCTACCAGCAATCCTTTTCTACTGTGGACCTGGTCTTAAGCAACACTAGATCTGACAATTTCAGATCATCTGCTAGATCAAGTCAAGGTTATGGGCCTGATTGCATGCAGAAAAATAATTATAAAAAATAATTATAAAAATAATTATCCACGTGTGTATTGTAACTTGTCCTGACAAAGGTTGCTATCAGAAAGACAGTCATCTAGCTGTCCATAGCCTGCAGTTAATCACACGATTCTGGGTACGCACACTCCTAACCAGCCCTCATTGCAAGAGCTGTATGGGAATAAAACTGACATTGTCAAAAAAAAAATAGCCTGCCTTTTAGGTTCAAGGCCAGTTCTTCAGGTTGTGATCTTCTCGGAGCACTGTGTAAGAGCTGCTAAGAGATACAGGATGGAGGAAACACCAAGTTAAGAACAAGAAGTCAAACTATTAAATGCTACTTTCATGTCTTGCTGAAGCACTCTGAGCTTAGCCTTTCAAGAACAGTATAGCCTCTACCTAAGACAGTCTGGTAGCAAGGTGCCACCAAAAGCGGACTTGCTTTGCCGTCCTCCATCCCTGGCCATGGGTTCTCACTGTCTCCTTTGTACAGGCTGAAAGCTAAATGGCAAACACTCCTTACAAATACAAAACTAAGTTCTCTCTGGTTTAGCAGATCACTAGCTGCCCATCACCCAGCTGCACTAGCCTCTACTCTGCAGCAGAGATGCCCTAACAACAGTATGAGTTTTTCTTTCATGACTGGTCACAGACAGCCTGACGCTCACAACCAAACAGATTATTCCCAACAGAACAAAAAAAAGTACCAAAGATGATGGGTTCCCAAACTCTGCCTTCCTGTTTTCCCTGTTTCTCTTCTTTAACATCTAAAAATTAGAGCTAGACAAATTCAAGTCAGGAAACAAAACACTACATTTTAATTTCTTCAATTAAATTTTGTGTTTGACAGATTAACAATTTCCATGATAGAAACTTAAAAATAATTATAAAGAGTAGCATCATAGCCCATGAGGTTTTCATCGGCCTAGCTAGGCAAGAGAAAAATTCTGGAAAATTCCCACCCAAGGGAAAAATGGTGTTTAAAAAGTAAAAAACCCACAGACATTTCACATTTGAATGGGAAGGATTAACCGGTTCCACCTAAAGAACTCTAATAAGACGCGCAAAATCCAGACAACCAACACAAATCATGACATCCTAAACATATACATATAGAGACATGGTTTAAGCCAAGATATACCTCTTCACTGGTATTACCTACCCGTTCAAGGTCTCCCGCACAACAGAATTATCAAAACCACTATCTTTATGCTGGCATTTACAGAGTAGGCATGGGAATGTCTTATCAGTTATCCTATAGAGCTAGTGATCAAAACTGATTATACTTTCATTAACGTAGTGATGCTCGTAGATTGGGCTGTGACCAAACAAAGGACAATTGGGTACACCAAATAGAAGTCAGTGATGGCTAATATGCTTAAAAAGATACCACTCAAAAAGGTAAATAACAAAATCCAGAAGTCTGTTTATGGCATCTAGTCCTCATCAAATTACTGCTAATTAATGATTCCAAACTAGGTAGAACATCCAGCTCCCACTGTATTGAACAATGCTGTAAGACTCTCTCTTTCCCCAACTAATCTCAGAGTGCTTAATGAAATCCCCGACTCGCCACTCCCCCCACACACCCGCAAGAAAACCCAACAGAAATTCTAACACGCAAGCCTTCTGAGACAGGGAGAAAAATTGGGGTCTTGGCAAAAAATAAATAACCCTTTGGAAATCTGAACAGTAAAAATACTTCAAAAACAACAATTTGTTTATGACTGAGAACTGTCTAAGGCAGCACATTCAGAAAACACCAAAGTAGAGAAGGGAAAGGGGAACTGAAATGGTTAAGAAAAAAATCTGGATCATGAAGATACTATTACCAGTGCCTACAGGAAAAATATTACGTTTTTTAAAATTAGGTACCATCTTCCAAACAATCTTTTCCAATGTCCTAACAGTTTCTGAGTGCAAAATGTGTACTGCCACAACTATCCTGTTTTCCAGTGCTTCACATGGGAAAAACATTATGCCATAATGAATCTAATAATCTCGTATCTTCTATTTATAACAGACCCACAAGGCTTCCAAAAATAATTGGGCTAGTTTCCTAGCTTAAAGTATTGTACAGTTACCACTGCTTAGCAGCAAAGAGAATTAAACACTTTTCATGTTATTACTTAGTCAGTAAACTCAAAGAAAAACTTTCCAACATACCGTGACGTTTTATCAGGCATTGGGTAACTAAAGCTCAGTTCAGACTGTGGCCAGTTGAGGCAATATTCTGGACCCGATTCATCAGAGGTAGGGAGTATTAACCACTATATATTAAAACACTGTATTGAGATAGAGCCTAGTGGCATGCAGCAAGACTGAACTAAGCTAAACACATCTCATTAAGGTGATCAGAATTTACCTATCTTCCAAATCTAACTTGTAGATCAAATCCTTGCTAGCAAATGGATTACGACTTACTCTTAGCATAATCGTTACCTAGACAAAAAAAAACAGATCAGCAACACTACCCAAAACCCATATGTTGCAATAAGGCCTAAGTCAGCATTTGTGCAAAATGGGGGAGAGGGGCAGAGAGAAAAGGAAAAGAGACTTATGGGTTGGAAAAGTTAAAACAGCTTTAATCTAACTACAATAATAATGTATTATAATAATAGGAAAAATAGTGAAATACATATAAATATACAAATGCATGCAGTATGGGGAATAAACAGCAGGAGCTGCAGATCTGTGCGTGGTCACAGGGCCACAATCTCATTGCGATCACGGAGACGTGGTGGGACAGCTTGCATGACTGGAATGCAGTCATGGACGGCTATGTACTTTTTAGGAAGGACAGGCCAGCAAGGCGTGGTGGTGGAGTTGCTCTTTATGTCAGAGAGCAACTGGAATGTATCGAGCTCTGCCTAGGGGGGGGATGAAGAACAAGTTGAGAGCCTGTGGGTAAGAATTAGAGGGCAGGCCAATACAGGTGACACTGTTGTGGGTGTTTACTATAGGCCACCTGATCAGGAAGAGGAACTTGACGAGGCCTTCTACAGACAGCT